>JAHTLZ010000309.1:762233-774524 GCA_023846285.1 Phrynocephalus versicolor | reverse complement strand
AGCCAGTGGTTCTCAACCGGTGGGTCCCCAGATGTTTCTGGACTGCAACTCTCAGAAATCCCTTCTAGCACGACAAGTGGTGGAGGCTTCTGGGAGCTGCAGTCCAGAAACATCTGGGGACCCACCGGTTGAGAACCACTGGCTTTAGAGCATTGAATTGTAGAAGAATTGAGGCCACCGAGGCCACCACCACTACCACCAAGCCCAGGGATCCAAATCAAATCCATCGGACCGTTTCCCCCTGGCCTGCCTCCTCCTGAGGTCATATGGGTTCCATGATGAATCCCCTTCAAAGGTTTGTATGTGCTGCTTCCCTCCCGCAGAAGAATTATTAAGGCAATGAGACGACTGCCCACATCTTAGCAGAAGGTGCTACTGTTTATTATTCAAAACGTAAGAGAGGAAGATGTATTTTTCCTCAGAGTCTCAACCACGGTTTAATCCTCGAGCCGCCATCTCTAGTCCAAAGGCAACCCTGGGCGGTTTACAGGTCGCTGGGCGGCTCAGAGGCTCATGCCCTGTTCTGCAATCAATGCCTTTTTCTCCAGCTCCGTTTCAGGCCTAGAAACGAGGCTCTCTTTTAAAGCACAGAAAATCCGGTTTGGCCAGGTTTCTTCTGGGGAAAAAAAAGTCCATTTCTCAGAAAGCCAATGTTTCTCCTTTGGGTTGTTTATCGAGGAGGCTGCCCTTCTAAGACATTTTGTGTGGGTGGATTAGGCTGTTTCCTTGGCCACTTCCCAGCAAAACAGGGGAAGTGTTTTGCAAAATAAATAAACAACTTGTTTTTTTTTAATGCAAAAGTGGTTTGAGGTCCAGAGATGGTGGTAGCTTGCGAAGCGTTCTCTGTAAGGAAAATTGAACAACACTCGTTCCATTTTCATTCCAGAAATGAATAGAGAATGATGTGGGGTCACAGGCAAGGTGTCATCAATGACACAGAGTGTGTGTCTTGGGGGGGCGAGCAGATCAGGCAGGTTCTTTTTAAATTCTCTCGTAAGACGCAAGACGAGGTCCCAGCATTGACCAAAGACATGGAAATACTGTAATGGCCTGACTCAGGGCGAACTAGATAGGTGGTCTTTAAGAGCCCTGTGGCGCAGTGGTTAAATGCCTTGTCCTGCAGGTAAAACTGTGCTCACGACCTGGGGTTCAATCCCAGGTAGCAGCTGGCTCATGGTTGGCTCAGCCTTCCATCCTTTGGGTTGTTTATCGAGGAGTACCCAGCTTGCTGCTGGGGGGGGGCAATGTGTAGCCTGCACACAGTAATTAAAAAATGTAAAACCACCCAGAGACTACTTGAAGTGGTATGGGGCGGTATTTAAGCAGAACACCTTTTGCTTTTTTCACGTGGGGCATTTAAACCCTGGAGTTTCCTCACCCAAGACATAGAGATGCTGGTGTCTGCCTGCCTGCCTGCCTGGGGCATGCCTGGAGGAGGATTCAACCCGCTGCCGGTGGAGGTTGCAAGCTCAAGGGCTTCCTATTATTTGCTGAGAGTCACAGAATCACGAAACTGGAAGGGTCCTGTAAGTAAGGCCATCGAGGTCCAACCCCCTGGAAAGTTGAAGCGTTTCCTTGCAGGTGTGGCTCTCTCTTCCCCTCTTCTTCTGGGTCAGCCACTTTGGCCCTCCAGGGGCTGCACATCTCCATTTTCCTCTCCAGGTGAGGCGGGTCTTGTGCTCCCATTGGCCCGAACACCAGGGAGCCCTGCTGGTGTGTGAACAACCAGGGTGGGTTCCTGGGTCCACGCTGCAGTGGCCACACACCCATGCTCCCCGGGTAGCCCTGCTTCCATCCACATTTATGCCCAAGTCTAAGGACAGATGATGAATAAAGAAGGAAAGGAGATCATGTCCAGGATCTATTTATGGGATAATTTATGGGATACTGGGGAAACCACCCAGCGTTCCTGAGGGAAAGTCAGAGCCGTCTAAAAGTGCAAGGAATAAATAAATACTATTTGGTACAGCAGAATTTGTCAACAGGCCCAGAGAGAAGTTGCTTTAGGTATCAGCAACACCTGAAAAGACCCCCCCCTGTCATTATCTCCCTCATTCCTCCAGATCTCTGGTAGAGTTCGTTAATTAAATTTCATCGCCTCTTTGAGAAATTTATCCCCTTTTTTAAACAGCTCAGGAATCCGTGGCATGGTTTGATTTGTGATGCCGACTTGCTAAGGAACCAGGGAGGCGGTTCTCTTTGCAGGCTGCTGCAAGCAGAAGGGGTTGCCAACAACAGAAAATGGAGGGGGTCCCTCAGAGGCCATCTAGTCTAACCCCGTGCATGTTGGACCCCCCCAAGCAGGCCATGGCCCGGACCTTGTCCAAAAGGCTCCCCCCCCAGGAAGGACCCACTGTTCAAACCAAGGCCGATGATGGCTCCAGCGCCACATTACGTTTATCCTCCAACAGTTTCATTGGAATTGGATCGAAATTTATCATTCGACCAGTTCAGCCTTTTAGATGCAGTGTCATCTGCAGGAACTCCTGTGAGATCTGCACTGATTTAGATTCCTGCCTTGAGCAAAAGGGGGTGGAATCGGTGGCCTTTTACAAGCCCCTTCCAATTCCACAATTCTAGTAGGGTTCCATACCCTCTGACTTAAGGTCACCTCTGGGGCTCCTCCCTTTCACATGCCTTCTGCTTAAATATGACCTGCCTGGGTTCAGACCCTGGAGAGGGCCTTCTTTGTGGCTGCTGCTCTCGGACTCTGGAACTCCCTCCCACTGGAGACCAGGCTGGTCTAGGCTGCCCATTCTGCAAGCAGGCCAAGGCCTTTTAATGACATAAGCGTCCTTGAGTCTTTTTTAAAGGAGAAAGATGGGGTAAGCATATTTTAAATAAAACAAAGAATAAAATATATAAATTGTAAAAAGCAGAGAGAGCAAGGAGCCATGTTCTACAGTCACCCGTCCTCCTCAGACAGAATAGGATACACACAGGCCTTAAAACAGGGCATGGGGCACAAAGTACATTTGTTCAGACATTGATGAACTGGAACTCACATCATCCTCAACCAGCAAAGGGAAGAACGCTGGCAGTTGCAACCCAGCCTCTGGAAGGACAGTGTGTTTCTGTCTCTGGCCTTCAGTTCAGGGCGCTTTTACACGACCCCTAAAATCCGAGTCAAAGGGCTCCCAGATACGGAGCTTAAAAATGTTTTCCCACCAGCGCCAGTCTTTTAAAAAAATAAGTACCACCACGCCCACCTAAGTGCGTCCCAGCGTACTTTTCAAGTACCTGGCCTCCAGGAGGTAAAAAATCTTCCGATGTGGATTGTAAAGCTGTGAATGGCAAGCTCCCTCAACTTCTGTGTCTTTTTTTGTTCCCGCCGCCCCTTTAAGAGACAGGAATCCCTATTCAACCTGCATTTTTTCCTCCCTTTTTTTCTCCCTCCCCTCATGCAGACAGGAGCAATGGAGTGCGGAGGGGTGGGAACACAGGAAGAGCGACAACCCCCCACGATCTCTGGTCCAAATTTAAGTTGCCAGCGGATCTTAGGGGTCGTGTAAAAGTGCCCGTAGTCACACTTAAGAAGTTTAAAGAGTCTTCTTCTTGCAGGTGTTAATGTCAAACAAGGAACCTCCTTGTAAAACTGGAGACTCTTGGCTGCGATTCAGTTCACTTGCACAGCAAAGGAGAACTTGTCGGCGTCAACAGCCCCATGGGTGCCAAAAATGTGGAAATATTGGGTGTTATGCATTAGGACTCTGGCTGCCTCTAGTGGCCAGTTGTGGTAAACACACCATAGAAATATAAAGCAATGTGTATTTCTGAGTGTTTGTGGAGATTCTCAGTCTTCCAGGTGGGGTTGTTTGCAAGTTGCGCCACGGCAACTGGAGTTCTTTTGGTTGTGAGATCGAAATGTTTTGCTGAGGTTTTAGTTTATTTTTTTTTCCAACAGCAGAAATACTGTATGAATCAGCGGATCTAGATCCCATGGGCAGTGGGCTCCTGTTGCACCCTAATAACAATTATGCACGGCCCTATTTCTTCTGGCTTCCAGGGTTTGCTGCGCTGAAGTATTCAGATGGACTTAATAGACCCCATCTTCTAGGGACACCCTGAGAGCGCCATATGTGGAATCCAAAACTCACCACCCCTGGCTTGACCAACTGCCCTCAGCTATCTTGCCAGCTCAGGAAAAATAATAATAATTCAGGACAAGCTTTACTTCTCTTTCCTTGACACCAAATCAGGCCCTCCGGTGCGGAAGGGGCAGCAACCTAGAGCTGGGAGAAGAGAGCGGGCGTGGGTGACATCCACGGCCTTCCCATCCAAGATGACTGCTGTCTTTGAACCCTCTCCTCACACACGATGATTGCCTTTTGCTCCCCAGGGCTTTTGCCATCTGGTTGCAGGCCGTGGGGCAGGCCCCCCGCCCTGAGGGACCCAAGTTGCCCACCCCCCACATCTGCCGAGTGGTGGAGAGATTGGGGAGAGATTTATAACATCACATCCATGGAGGGACTCTTCCCAAGAGGACGGCATGTGCCTTTCCCCTGTTAAGTTATAATTGGAGATAATGAAATATTTTACGAGATGCTTTTGGGGTTCTCAACACCCCAAAACCACGCCCCATACCATGCACAAGCACCACACGAAAACCCCAAACAAATTGTAACTTTCCCATAGAAATAATAGGCAAGCTGCTCTGCAGTCTTTTCCCAACCTGAGCGGCACTGTTGCTGAACCAGGAGGCTTTGATTAATTGAAATACTACAACATCATTCACCATAGACCCTGAAGAGCCTAAGCTACTGACAAAACTCCATACACACGTGGATTCTCCTTCTCCCCCTCCACTAGATTTCCCCCCTCTTTCTCGTGCCTTCCCCTCCCCGCCACCTTGAGCTAGAAGGGCACCCCCCCGGCTCCCCTCTTAACCTCTTACCGCACCATGTTTTCCTGGGTAACACCCCCCCTTCTCTATGCTTGGGACCACCATCTTGGGCAAGAACCATGGGGAGAGAAGGAGGAAAATGGTGACTCTTTGGCATGGCTGCATCTTCCAGAAGCGGAACCCATTGGCCCTTGCACGTGTTCAGCAGCTGCATCCTGGATTAAGAGGCAGCCAGAGGCATTTCCATTGTTTCAACTTTACACCTTTCCAGGACTGTCTGGCAGCCTCCGGCCTCATTCCATTGAGGCTCTGGTTTCCCCATTGAGCTGTCTCTGTTTCCTGATGACTCACTGCTCTCCGCCCCCCCTTGATTTACTGATTTTCTCTGTTGGTCAAGACCTCAACACAATACCCTGCTCCCCCTTGTCATTGTCACACCCCTAATGGCCCATTAAGGGACAGATTAGGCCAGGCACACCTGGGCAGATGTCCAGCCCTACATAATCAGGAACGCCTTGGGACCACCCCTGGACCAGCCCCCAGACTGCATCCATTGGACAATCCCCAAAGACTGCCCCTGCCCACCCCCAGCCACCTTGGGGGGAGGGAATAGGAAGGAATAAAATGTGTCTCCAGTTTGTCTTGGGGGCGGAACACCTCAGCACTGTCCTGGGTTGAGAGGTGTTGGCCTGCTGTCTTTTATTGAGCTCAATAAAACCACTATTCCCCCTTGGATGTCTCTCCTGCTGGACTCTTTATTGGGAATTCTGAGGCCCAGCAGCATACAGCAGGAATAGCCTGCTGCAGACTCAACACCCCTCAGTCTTCTCTCACGGAGAGAGCTTTGGTCCCCCCCCCCAAGGGTTTAAAGTACTGTAGTATGATGCACAGCGGTGGCGGGGGAGGAATCATCTGGAAACAGGCTAATTTGGGGCTGGTTGGGGGAAGAGTGTTATGTCTTATATGGAGCAAGGCAGAAACCTAGATCAAAGCTCAGAAAGATTCCATCCGCAGACCAGCTGCCTCTAAACGTACATCAGGGCTGCTTCAGCTTTCTTTCCCCCTTGGCAGACCGTTCGTGGTGGAAAAGGCAGGCAGAAATCCAACAGGAGAAGCACCCTCCGTGGTTGGCTGACCTGGATGGAGAGGCAACTGCTGAAGCAGGATGTCACAGGCCAGCGCAGGCGGATGCTGGGTGCCTACCCCTGTCCGCCCCGTTCGTGGCCAAGAAGGTCCCAACGCGGGGCTGAGGCTCACCCTTCCCAGGGGTGGGGTAGGGTAATGGCCTTTCCGGGGGTCTTGTCTTTGGTGACGGGGGGCCTTCCGTTTTTTTCAGGCTAAGAGGAGAAACAGGGAGATATCCAAAAGCCTCCTGACAAGATTCTTGGCTCTTCGGGGCTGGAGAGCCGGGTCTCCAAAATCCCAGCCTGAACATGACAGAAGTTTTCCAAGAGGCCGGGTCCTGTTCTCGAAATAGGATCAGCACCTTGAACTCTGGGCACCCCCAAAGCGACGTGGCTAGAGAGTAAACGGGGGCTGCAAAGGAGCCCACAAACCTCCGCCACTCCCCCCTGGCTTTCCCAATGATACAGCACCCCATCCACCTCTCTGCCCAGGGCAGAATGGTGGATGGGGTGCTACGCTCCTGAAGAGAGTAAGGATTGAAGAGTGGGTTTTTTAATTTCCTGTGACCACAGCGAGGGTGCTCTGGCCATGGGAAATTCAAAAACCTGCTCTTTGCTCCTTGCTTTCTCAAAGTCTAGCTCCCTGGCTCTTTGATCCTCACTTTCTTGAAGGTAAAAGCTTCCCTCATTGGGATCCTTGGCATGTACATTGGCACACCTGTTTTCCTCAATCCAGTGTCCTCTTTTGCACTTGGTTTTCAGATGCAACTGTCTCTGGTTTGGGAGTGGGTAAATGAGTATTGTCCTGTTCCCATTTTGTCTGACTTGCCACTGCTGGAGGCACTGAGGAGAAGAGGTCCCAGTTCCTCTGGGAGTTCACACCTTTCTAATGGTCACTTTGGGTCTCAATAACTGCCCCTGAGACATTTCATTGTTTACAGTTGCGATCAGGTCAACAACAAAGCTAGCAACATGCAGATTGCTCCTGATGGACTAACGAGAGCAAAAGGAATCTCACCAGAAATGCAAAACTAGCAAGAGTTTGGATATAGGTGAAAAAAAGTGACTGTACCGGGAGGAAGCCTCGTGCCCGGTGCCTATGCACACACCATGCTTATTAATTAATTTCCCAAACCAGGCCAGGAGGGAGAAGAGACACCATCCTTGATAGAGACTGAGGGAGCAGAGCCGGGAGCGGTTTCTGCTTGAGAACAGCCTTGCATTATGCAAAGCCTGTCTGCTGAATAATGATGGAAATCATCATGAGGCAGTTTCCATTTCTGTGCCTGAGGCCATGCCTGGGGTGGGGGCCGGAGGCCCAAGGCAGATTTTCCCCTCTTGGTTTGCAAACGGATCTGCCAAGGGATGCAAAAAATCAGCAGTTAATGGCCCAGGAGAAGCCAGGTCCAAGGATCCCTGGGCAGAATTAAAAGTGGATGGTTCTTCTAACCTAGGCTCCCCACTTGGCCATGGAAACCCTAAACAGCCTGGGCCCAGGTTATCACAAGGGCCACTTCTGGCTGGGTCATCAGAGGAGGCCTGTCTTTCACTTCACAGGGATGCGTCACAGGCCAAGGGAGAGGGCCTCCTCTGTTGTGGGAGTACGCGGGAAAGTTCAGAGGCAAACTGATCTTGATTGCAGAAAGGAGGACAAAGAAAGCACACACAGAGAGAGATGCTGCTGCTCAGAGCCAGATAAGAGCAGACACAGACAAAGAACTGACGTTTATTCTGATGTCTAATGTTGATGAGCACACACTGGATCACTAATGAAAACATTGCTTCTAATAGGGAGCAAGTGCCCTTTGGCCTTTTGGCCCTGCCTCAAAGCAAAGGGGAAGGGGAAATAGAAGTTCACTTCCTTCTTAAGACATGCCAAAGTGGCAAAGTCAGGAGAGTGTGCCCTCACTGAAACTCCCTCCAAAAAACATACCCTGCAAAGAAAGGTTCCCACACTCTGGGGCCGCTCCTCCCAGCCTCTGGAACTCCCTCCCGTTGGTAAGGCCAGCCTGGCCCCATCTTTTCTGCCCTTCCACAAGCAGCCAAAGACCTTCTTCTTCATGCAACCCTTTCCTTGGTGACTGGATGCCTCTGTGCAGTTTCTAAATAGATTCTTCTCTCTTACTTTCATTGTCTTTTGGTGTTGCTTGTGTTTCTTTTTTTGTATGGCATTTTTAATCCTTTTTCATCACCGTACATTCACTGTTCATAGAATCATGGAATCATAGAATCATAGAGTTGGAAGAGACCTCAAGGGCCATCCAGTCCAACCCCCTGCCATGCAGGAACCCCATCACAATATTTCCAACAGATGGCCATCCAGCACCTACTTAAAAACCTCCCAGGAAGGAGACTCCACCACCCTCCTTTGTGGCAGCAGACTCCACTGCTGAACAGCTCTAACTGTCATGAAGTTCTTCCTAATGTTCAAATGGAATCTCTTATCCTGTAGTTTGAAACCATTGCCCTGAGTCCTAGTCTCTGAAGCCATGGAAAACAAACCTGTTCCCTCTTCAGTGTGACAGACTTTGAAATATTTAAACATAGCTATCATATCCCCTCTCAGTCTTCTTTTTGAAAGGCTAAACATTCCCAGTTCCCTAAACCATTCCTCATAAGACATTTCCTCCAGACCCTCAACCATCCTGGTCGCCCTCCTCTGCACCCACTCGAGGTTGTCAACGTCCTTTTTAAATTGAGCCGCACAGAACTGGACACAGGACTCCAGGTGGGGTCTGACCAGAGCAGAATAGAGTGGTACTATCACTTCCCTTGATCTAGACCAGTGGTTCTCAACCGGTGGGTCCCCAGATGTTCCCGGACTGCAACTCCCAGATGGGAGTTGCAGTCCAGGAACATCTGGGGACCCACCAGTTGAGAACCAATGATCTAGACACTATGGTTCTGTTGATGCAACCAAGAATTGCATTGACACTGTATTTTAGCAGCATAAGCTGCCTTGGGCCCCTTTTCCCTTTCAGTAGCTGCTTCGAGCCTTCCTCACACTTAGGACCGTGGCAAGGTTGATTGACACCCTTGTTTTGGGTTCTGACTAGATTCCCAATGGTGAAGAACCTTCAGTCCTCCAGATGTTTTGGACCACAACTCCCAGAATTCCGAGTCTGTATTGCCAGTGACAAAGGACTATGAGAGTTGTGGTTCGAAACATCTGGAGGGCCAAAGGTTCACCACCACTGGACTAGACGGTCAAAGTACTGTAGTACTGTATTAGGGTTAGGGTTAGGGTTAGAGTTAGGGGTATGGTTATGATTAGGGTTAGCCTCTAATTTACTACTTCTTATTTCATTCTTTTTCCTAATAATGTTTTATTTACGGTAATCATCACTACATCACTATATAAGGGCACTTTTACACGACCCCTAAAATCCGAGGCAAAGGGCTCCCAGATGCGGAGCTTAAAATTGTTTTCCCACCAGCTCTGGACTATAAAAAAATTAAGTAAGACCATGCCCAACCAAGCGCGTCCCAGCACATTTTCCAAGTACCTGGTCTCTGAAGGTGAAAAATTTCTGATGCGGATTGCAAAGCAGTGAGTGCCGGGCTGTCTTGTCTTCTGTTTGTTTGTTTTTTGCCCCCGCCCCTTTAAAACACTGGAATGGTTCCCGGGGCAGCTCCCGATGGCAGAGTGGAGGTGAGCCAGCATTCTTTTCTCCCTTTTTTTCTCCCTCCGCTCACACAGACAGGAGCAAGGGAGTGCAGAGGGGTGGGAACGCAGCAAGAGGAGCAAACCCCCAAGATCTCTGGCCCGAATTTAAGTTGCCGGCGGATCGTAGGGGTCGTGTAAAAGTGCCCTAACACAAGCATCACATAGGCATCAAATAAAACTAAAAAAGTCCAATTATCATTCATCATATTATCTGAGTGTAACTTATATCAACTACAGTACATTATATCTCAATTCTAATCCATGTATTCTACTTCTTCTCTCAAGCTAATCATAAAATCCGTTCCATGTCTGATAGTACTCAGATACCCTATTTCTTTAATTCACATAGTCCATCTATCCATCTCAGCACAGTCTAAGATTTTTTGCATAATTACCTCTTCCTTAGGCATATTTTCATTTTTCCACATTTGGGCCCAAATTATTCTGGTAGCAGCCAGGCTATGTAATATAATATATCTATCTTGTACATTAACACGTTCTGGCATAAGACCTAATAAAAACCTCTTCTCTGGTTTACATTCTATATTCTGCTTGATTATTTCTTTAAGCCAACTACAGTGGTACCTCTGATAACAAATTTAATTCATTCTCAGAGGCAATTTGTTATCCGAAAAAATTGTTATCCGAAGCGTGGTTTCCCATTGAAATGAATGGGAAGCTTATTAATCCATTCCAGAGGTCTGAAAACAGCTGGGTATGTGTGTTCCAGACCAATTTATAAAATGTACTTTAAAGGTACATGCAAATGCAATGGTACTGCAATGCAAACATGTACAAGAGAAACCAGCAAGACTACCCCAGCCTGTTCCCACCCAAAGTGCAATGGGGAAAAATGCAAACAAACAAACATAAGCAGGAAGAACAATCCAGCCCAGTTTTGCCTGCAGAGCAATGAAAAAAGACTGCAAATACGGAGAAATGAAACCAGCAAGACTACCCCAGCCTCTTCCAGCCAAAAACGCAAATAAAAGCAGTGCAAAGATTAATAAATGCTAGCTCCCTATCTTACCAAGTTCGAAAGCTCCAAATTCCTCAGCAAAACATGTCCAGATTGGCTCCAAAACACCATGAAAAAAAGGCTCTAACTCCTTCCACCCATCCATAAACTATGCATCCTGCAATGCATGCAGGGTACACATTTTTTGCAAGGCATTATGAAACATTTGCTATTCGAGGCAGCCCATAGGGAACATTTGCTATCCGAGGCAGCCCTATACCTGGAAATTTCCATTTGTTATCCGAAAAATTTGTTATCTAAGGCACTCTTTATCCGAGGTATTACTGTATGTATATTTCTTTGCCCTCTCACAAGACCTCTGGTACATGATAATAAGTCCCATCATTTTGTTTTAAAAATGTCTGCTGCTTTCCTTTATTTGCAAACACTGTCTTTCATTTTAAACGGCAGCAGTGCTGGCCTTTGCTTGGTGCCAACTCTGATTGTGGCTAGCTGGTGGGGATTCTCACAACAGGATCTCTGCCAGGGAGTTGCCCTAATTTCTCCTGAAGGACTCCACGGAGGTCGTGGGCTCCATTGTCGTGCTGCTCTAACAGTTGGGGAGTCTTCCCCAGATAATCATCCAAAATCTGTCTTCCTGTCACTTGGGCCCATTATTAAAGGTCCTGCTGTCTGGGATGATGGAGGACAGACCCTGACCACCCCCAAGCCTGTGGGACTCATGCTGCACAGCATGCGTGCATTTACAAATGGGATCCAGCAAATTGTTCCCCTGAAATCAGGGGTGGGGAAAGAAGGCTCACTTGAACTCAGTCCCATAACCCTAGTGACCTGGACAGCAGAGAGAGAGGGAAAAAAGGGGGGGTGTCTGGGAAAAGCAGCCTTTTCCATTTTTTGTTAAGTGGGCACGGGGAGCCAGGCGGCCACCCTGGCACCTATTTTTTCATCTCTTGCTTTTTACCAGGGTTGCGGGTGGCACTGCGATCTCTTGGCTTTGCCCCCTTCCTTCCTCCACTTCCCAAACAGCAGAGCCAACAGCAGGAGAAAGCAGGGCAAACGGGCCACAGCCTTCCTCCCTGGACAAGGACCAATGAGATTTCAGCTTAAGTCCTAAAAATCGGTTGAATTGTACCCCTGTACAGGTAAATTAGCGCATGCTGTTTTGTGCAAATTACTTGCCCTCCGGTTTTGGTACTTGGTAGAGGCTGGACTCATGGGGCTTGCTGTCAAGTCAGACTTAACTCAAGTTTTCTTCCCCAAGTGATTCGGACTCAATTCACAACTCGGAAACCAGCCCTCCCCTCCCTTTATTTGCAGGAGGGGGAGTTTGTTTCTCATAAAGACTTGTGCATGGAGTTTGGGACTCAGAACTTGGATCCAAAGACTTACCAGTTCCCCTGATTCTTGGCAACACACCTGTGTGCATGTGTGTGTGTGTGTGTCCATGTGAATGCCTGCTTCCCCTCCTCTGCCTGGTGGGACATCTTCTGTCCAGCGATGGTTGATGGAGGAACCCAATGGGGGGGGGGTACCAAGGCTGGGAAGGGGGTCCCTGCTGCTCCCTCGGCAGCCAAAGAGAGTGGGACAAGCTACGCTGAATCAACTGGGAACTTAGGGAGCAACTTCTAGTCCAGTTGAAAGCAGTGTTGGTGCTGTACATCCCCCTCACCTTCCGTCC
>JAHTLZ010000309.1:688672-762193 GCA_023846285.1 Phrynocephalus versicolor | reverse complement strand
AGATCTCGAAGCTATTCGACTGAGCTTCCCCTTTGCAAAGAAGTAAAGCTTTTTCCTCGTCCCACGGACTCTGGCGTGATCATTTCATCTCCCTTGCTCGGGTGGAAAGCGGTTCGTAGCCCGGGGGTGTCCCTTTCATCTGGGGACTCGTCCGGGATATCCCCCCACTTTTTGAGCAGGGGAGGCCAGATCGAGCGGGAGCCGAACAGCCTGACGTTTTGCGGAGACTTCCAGCGCGCACCCTTCATCTTGAAAGGGGGAACTCTTCACTCAGCGTGGAGGTGGAGATGGACCGCTCGAGGGGAAAAATCGATAGGAGCTGGCTGGGGAACGTGTTTTGAAGAGATTTGGTAAGGACCGGTCCGTGGGGGGAAGGAGAGTAATTCTCTGGGATCCCTGAATTGGTGGGAGGTGACCTCCTAGCGTGTAAAGGGTTGGCAAAGTGGTATTTTTGAGTTTAAAGAGGGGAGAAGAGCAGTGCTCTAACACCTCAAGAGTTTAAGTGAGGGGCGGGAGACCCTCTTGATGTGTGGTGGAAAAGGCAATTTTGGCTGTCAACGTTTTAGCTTAGAAATTAATAAGATTTTGAATAGGCAGAGAGGCTCTAGTTAGGTGGGGTGGTTTTTTGATGTGGGCAATTTGAGAGGCTGCTGACCCAGTGATTCTGTGAGAGAGTGGAAGGTGGGGGCGTTAGACTGCCTCTTTTACCGAGCGAGTCTGGGCATCGCATTTCTCGCGTGGGGCGACCCTCCGAGTCGGTGCCAGAATCGAGTGCATGTGTGCTTGTGTGTGAAAACTTTTAGGTGCGGGTCATGCAGCAGTGTGTGTGGGAGATCTATAGGAACACTCCGAGATTAGGAATTAAAAACCATGGGGCAGAAGTCAAGCAAGCCAGCAACTCCCCTGGACTGTTTCCTTTTAAATTGGCACTCAGCGATAAGGAACTTTGACTTTGGGATCAAGATGAAGCCAGAGAGAATGCAGACGTTATGCCAAATTGAGTGGCCGATTATGCAGGAGGGTTGGCCTCCGGAGGGTTCGTTTAGTGAAGTCATCATTAGGCAGCTGTGGCTGAAAATTCTTAAAAAACTGCCCTGAACAAATCCCTTACATCGAAGTTTGGAAAGGGAATGTAAAGAGAAACCCTTCATGGATCCAATGCTGCAGGGAATTACCTCCTCAGGCAAAGTTATTAGCCTTAAAGAAGAGGGGACCCATTTTAGAGAGCCGCCCTGAGGATTATGATGTCCTTGCGCCCCCGCCTCCTTATGCAGCACCTCTCCCGGGAAACCCTGCTCCCCCTGGAAATCCAGCAGCACTCCCTGTTCAACCCCAGGCTCAGCTCCCTGCAGCAGGAGGAGGTGGTCCTCCCAAAGACGAGGGGTCCCCTCAACCAGGACCCTCAGACACGACCCCCAAAGATAGAAGCAAGCCCCGAGAGGGAGGAGGAAAGGATGGGGACGAAGAGGAGGAGACTGAAGAGGAATTTCGTTTCAGATTGAGGGGGAATGTTGAATGGGGCGAAGATGATTATCAAAGAGTATCAGACTTAATAAAGAAGTATAAGGAGTCTGTGATGGAAGTGGGAAATTATGCCTTGGAAGCCGCAGGAGAAAGACACTGGGCAAAAAGGCAAAGATACCTTTTAAGGGCGTATGATGCAGCCAGAAAGCATGAGGAGTTTCTTGAGCAGAGGAAAATTGAGGAACAGGCAAAAGTGATGCCCTTAAGGCGTGTATACGACCCCATGGTCCAGAACCAACCAAGAACATTTACAATGCAATACGTTCCCTTTACCTCCTCAGATATAATTAATTGGAAAAATACACTTCCGAGTTTGGAGGAAGATCCAGATAAGAACTTTGAAACGATGTCTAGTATTTTAATGTATACATGCCCACATATGAAGATGTCCAACACTTAATTAGGGGTTTATTTAATTCAGAGGAAACCCGGAAGATTTTCGAGGAGGCTAGAAAGTCCAGAGTAGCATTGGGGGACAATCAGGCACAAGCGGAAGCAGCAGTTCCGACTACCACCCCGCCAGATTGGGACTATAATTCAGATGCAGGGCGCACAGCTCTGAGAAATTACCATACAGCCATCCTCCAGGGCATCAGGGCTGCTGATAGGAAGAAAATTAATATGTCTAAAGTGAATGACGTGGTGCAGAAAGCTGATGAATCACCAGGAGCTTATCTTGAGAGGTTATTTCAAGCATTCAGGAGGTATACTCCAATTAATCCTGAAGACCCTGAGATGGAGAATATAATTAAGACTGTTTTTGTTGCCCAAAGCGCCCCAGACATAAGAAAGAGAATTCAAAAGGAGGCTAACTTTATGGGTCAATCTTTACAATGGATGATCCAGCTGGCCCAAACGAAGTTCAATAACAGAGAGGAGGATCAGAGCGCCCCAAAGAACAAAATGCAAGCCAGAAAAGTGATGGCACTGAATCAGGTTTCTGACCCCCGCAATTTCAATGCTTCAGGGAACACACGTGGACCATTAATGAGAAATCAATGTGCACTCTGTGGCCAGATAGGGCATTGGCGCAAGGATTGTTACTTGAACCCCGAAAATCAAAGGAGGGGAGGCTTTAATGAAGGTCCACGTCGCCCTTGGCAGCCACAAGCCCCTGGCTACAATCAATACCAGCAGAGAGGTCCCTTTAACTTCCCACAGCAAGGGAACTTCCAGGGCAAACGAGGACAAGGGGGTCAATTCCAGCCAAGTAGTCAAGCCCCAGCACAGCCAAGTCAAGCTCAGCAGGCACCCCAAAGAGGGCAGGGGCCGGCATGGACCCCACCTTATCAAAACGTGATGGCTCTGGAGGAAGATGGCCAGTATTAACGGGAACAGGGCTCTAGCTCCCGTGAGCCCTTAATTACAGTGCAAACACGGAACAAATCAGTGCAATTTCTCGTAGATACGGGAGCAAGCCATTCAGTTATTCCCCAGCTAGTTAAACCACTGGATCGGAACCTTTCAATTAGTGTAATGGGAGCTACGGGAAAGGCACAGCGTGCTTATTTCATGCAACCAGTAGTCTGCAAATTGGGAGGGCAGATAGTCCAACATAAGTTCCTGCATATGCCCGAATGCCCAGTCCCCCTGATGGGAAGAGATTTGCTGTTTAAATTGGGGGCTCAGATAAACTTCACCCCCAAGGGAGAGATTCATATGACCACGGAAAAAGGAGAACCAGAAGGCGAGCTATGTTTAGAATACCCCTTAAGGGAGAGGTGGCGACTGATGGTGGTTCAGGAGGAGCCAGCCCAGTTATCCCAGGACTTTTTGGATAAAGTTAACCCCGAGGCATGGGCAGAGGGCAACCCACCAGGCATGGCACGGAATATCCCTCCCATTGTGGTACAGCTTAAACCATTTGCGGGGCCAGTATCGATCCCCCAGTACCCTATAGGGAGAGAGGCAGCGGAAGGGATTTGGATCCACCTTAAGAGACTCATAGACTATGGCATCCTTGTCCCCTGCCAATCACAATGGAACACGCCCCTTCTCCCAATCAAAAAACCGGATGGGAGTTATCGCCCGGTTCAGGACCTGCGATTGGTTAACGAATTGATCGAATCTCTCCATCAGAACGTGCCAAACCCGTATACCATTTTGTCTTTGATTCCGCCGGAAGCTGCTTATTTTACCGTTTTGGATTTGAAAGACGCCTATTTTTGCTGCAGACTAGCGCCCCAGAGTCAGCCAATTTTTGCTTTTCAATGGGAGGACCCTAGAACAGGCACAAAATTACAATTCATGCCCACGAGATTGCCACAAGGATTCAGAAACTCCAGTACATTGTTCGGTTCCGCTTTGGCTTCGGACCTGGCTAGCTTCCCCCGAAAGCCAGGACAAATCGTTCTCCAGTATGTTGATGACATTTTGGCTGGAGCACCAACCAAGGAAGAGTGTGAGCAGCTCACAGTTGATTTACTGGATCACTTAGCAGCAGCAGGCTACAGAGTAACTAGAAAGAAGGCTCAGATCTGTCAAAAGACGGTGCGCTACCTGGGTTTTGACATTTCACAGCACAAACGCCAATTGCGCGATGAGAGGAAGCAATCAATTATCCAAATTCCTGAGCCCAAGAACAGAAGAGAGCTTAGAGGATTCTTAGGGGCTGCTGGGTTTTGTCGAATTTGGATCCCCAGTTTCAGTCTTCTAGCAAAACCTTTGAATATGGCTTTAAGAGGCAAGGAAACTGATGAATTCATGTGGGGACCTGAACAGAGAGAAAGTTTTAAAGCAATCAAGCAGGCTTTGATTACTGCGCCCGCCTTGGGGCTTCCGGACCCGGACAAATCATTTAGTTTGTATGTGGATGAGGAGGAAGGCATTGCCAAGGGAGTTTTGTGCCAGAAGCTGGGGAGCTGGCAACAACCTGTGGCTTACCTGTCAGAGACTTTAAGCCCAACGGAGAGGGGACTTCCCCCTTGCATGCGAGGCGTGGTGGCCTTAGCTGCCCTCTTAAAGAAAGCAGATAAATTTACTTTTGGACAATCCACAGTCTGTGTGACCAAGCATGCAATTTTACCTTTGCTGGACGCCAAGGGAGGTTATCATTTGTCTCAAGCTGCCATGACAAAGTGTCAAAAGTTGTTTTCAAGATCAGGTCTTACATTCCAGACCACGGAGGGTTTGAATCCAGCAACCCTTTTACCAATCAGTGATCAGTCAGCTACCCACGACTGTATTCAAGTCATGGATGAAACATACTCCTCTCGCCCAGACTTATGTGACACCCCTCACCCACAGTGGAGAACTTGGTTTGTGGATGGTAGTAGCTCAGTTATCAATGGGAAAAGGCAGGCAGGATATGCCATTGTGGAACTGGAAGACACAATAATTGAAGCTAAGCCACTGTCCCCTAGTACATCAGCACAGTTGGCAGAGCTGATAGCTCTTACCAGGGCACTTGAGCTGTCAGAGGGGGAAAAGATCAATATCTACACTGACTCTAAATATGCCTTTTTGACACTGCATGCCCATGGGGCACTCTGGAAGGAGAGAGGGCTCCTTACCTCTGAGGGGTCACCCGTGGCACACCCAGAAGTTTTGTTAAAGCTCCTAGATGCGGTGTGGTTGCCAAAAGAAGTAGCAGTGGTCCACTGCCACGGTCATAAAGTTGGTCCCTCACTTGAAGCAAGAGGAAATAGGTTGGCAGATCGGATTGCCAAGCAAGCAGCCCAGGAAGAAAATGACATTACACATAGTGACATGCAATTAAGTCTCATCCCAATCGATATTCTTCCCCCAACCTTGCCCCAATATTCACCAGCAGAGAAAAAATTTGCAGAGGAAGAGGGATTTGACAAGACTCCAGAGGGATGGTACAAATTGCCCAGTGGACAGTTATGGGTGCCAGAGAGCATGGCAAGGCAGGTAGTTCAAAGTCACCATGAGAGTACCCATCAAGGACCAGAAGTGGCTTATCAACATTTGAACCCATATTTGTATACAGCTAGGCTCCATCAGCTGGCTTCAAACATGTCTCACAGGTGTGTCATCTGTCAAAGGAACAACCCAAGAGCAGGGCATCTACTCCCTCCAGGAATTCAGTACTATGGGAAGGAACCCTTTGAGGACATGCAAGTGGACTTCACAGAACTACCTAGATGTGGACTGTATCACTATATGCTTGTTTTAGTGTGTACTTTTACTGGGTGGCCTGAAGCATATCCAACAAGGACTGAAAGGGCAAGTGAAGTGGTTAGGATCCTTATAAGAGAGCACATTTGTAGGCATGGGATACCCCGCTCATTGAACTCAGACAATGGCCCAAGTTTCATTCATCAGGTGCTCCAAGGTCTTGTCAAGGCTCTGAATGTCAAGTGGAATCTGCATACGGCATACCGACCCCAGAGCTCAGGTCAGGTTGAGAGAATGAACAGGACTTTAAAGAGTCATCTGTCAAAACTTACCCAAGAGACTGGCAGGAGTTGGGTAGAAATGCTGCCCATTGCCCTTTTTAGATGTAGGACTACCCCCTCTAGTAAGACAGGCATCTCACCCTTTGAGCTTGTGTATGGTAGACCCATCCCGATTTCACATGGGTTACATCCAGAGAGTATAGTTTCTGTAACGCATGCTAAATATCTCCAGATGCTTGGCCGCTCTCTTTCTTTCTTACACAGATGGACGCTTAACAGGCTGCCTGTAGTTCTCCAGGAGCCCCTTCATCAGTTCGAGCCAGGAGATTCGATCTGGGTCAAAGATTGGGACCATCAGCCCCTGCGCCCTCGGTGGAAAGGTCCTTACGTGGTGTTATTGGCAACCCCGACAGCTGTTAAAGTGGCCGAAGTGAAGCCTTGGATTCATTACACCCGTATCAAGAAAGCAGCCTCAGAAGAAGAGGAAGAAGAGTGGACAGTTCAGCCTAATCCAGATGACAGCTTGAAGCTAACCTTCAGAAAGGTGACTCCAAACAGTGGGGAGCCAAAGTAAAAATCTTGGTCTTTCCCTTATGTGTGTGCCTGAAATGCTTTTCTAAAAGAACTGACTCTCCCTTTGCAGTTTTTGAGCTTTCCGCCTTTTAAATCCATCCTCAAAAACAAGAGGAGGGACGAGTTTTTCTAGCGAAAGGAGAGCGAATCTGCTGCAGCTGTAGGCAAGAATAGCCTTTATTCTGTTCGAGACTGTGCTTATTCGCTCATTTCCTGTCTTAATTGAGCCTTAAACAGCCTTTTTCCAAGCGCCAGGAAGCATTACAGAAGCAGAGCCGATTTGCAGTAGCGCAGTAGCAGTCAAAAGCAGAGTTCCGCGAACTGTCATCCAACGTTCTACGAACTGTCAAAAGCCGGCGCTAGTTGTCAAATTCTTAAAGGAGCCTTAGCGCTTTTGGGAAAGGTTGCTTTTAGCTGCATTTAACCTGTTTTATCCTGTTTTAACTTTAACCACGTATTATATAGGTTGCTAATTGGTACTATTAGGATGCATAGAATGTTTAGATTAGTAGCTATGGTTGTTTATTTACTTATTATGCCTCTGTGTTTAGCTATCACCCCAGAAGAGTTGGAGGAATGCAAGCCATGCATAGTTGCAGCCACTCAGGGGAACAAGGTAGTAAACACATTAGTTTATTACACACAACACCCTAGTGAGTGCCCACAGGCAGGATCCACATGTCTAAACCAGGACAAGATGTACCACATATGTGAAACCTTGTCTGGAGATTATCTTTGTTATAAGCCTGAAATCCCTCATAGATATAGGTACACCATTTGGGCAGGAATGCCCAGAACCAAGGTGCCCAGGAGAGACAATCCTGAGGGTGGAGGCTCCCTTTACTATATAAACTCCACCACTGTCTTGAAAAACAGTGGCAGGCGAGCAGTAATTTGGTTTGACGCCTGTGAGGCTCTTGGAAAGGGCCTGGGAATTCGCTGTGGGTCTGCTGAATGGGTCAACACTTACAAGTCAAGTCATAAGTATTTATGCTACCCACATGAAGGGGCCAGAGCAGGCAATCCAGAGGTCTGGGATCCCTGTGGTTCAAACAAGTTATGCCAAGGATGGGGCTGCGTATGTGCATACACCGCAGGAGGACATCCAGGGTGTGCACACCTGTCACAGTTCAGGAGAATAGGGGGAAATCGTGTCAGCCTAGTTATCAGTGAGGCTCACCCCCAGATTCAGGTGTATGGTTTTGGGATTGATGGTCCTGGGAAGGATCCTCTCACATACTTGACAATTACTCGTGAGGAGGAACGTGAAGGCCAAAAGAAAAGTCACACTTGGTCAGTGGAGAATGCCATTGAGAGGCTGAAGGAAAGTCCCTTTGAAATTCCTCAGCATGCTAAGAACCTCTTTCTGGAAATGGCACAGTCAATAGCCACTGAGTTAGGTGTCTCAAACTGTTATGTTTGTGGTGGCACGAATATGGGAGAAGATTGGCCTTGGGAAGCCATGGAAATTCCTCCCCAGCTGTACAATAACATGTCAAAGATTGGCAATGTCACCAAGAGAGTCCAGTCTCAGAATATGACATGGACCATCACATCACAGTTAGTTGGTCGTGTCTGTTTCTCCCAGAATGGTTCCATTCCTGTGGGCCTTTTAACCTGCATAGGAACCTGGGAGGATGGAGTTTGGACCTCTCCCTCTAATGCCCCACAACCAGAAAAGTTTAATGCCACTTTCTTGCCATACTTATATTCAGCAACTCCAAGTGTGTGGATGGCCCCAGTAAGCATGTACTGGATTTGTGGCAATATGGCTTATGAGTATCTGCCTAGGTCATGGTCTGGCTCATGTGTGTTAGGGTTCATAAAACCATCATTCTTTCTGATCCCAATAGAGACCCAACAATATTTGGCTGCTCCAATATATGGGCCTTTGAACAGGAGGAAACGTGATGACACTCCTTTTTCAGGCTTCACCTGCAAGAATCCGGAAGAATATGAGGGTGATATTTGGGATTCTGAGAGGATTGTCTGTGTTTATGGGCCTGCAAGTTGGGCCGCAGATGGCTCTTGGGGGTACAGAACCCCTATTTATATGCTGAACAGAATTATCAGATTGCAGGCAGTTCTGGACCTAGCAGGTCAACGCATTACTTCTGCACTCACAGCAATAGCAGCAGTGACAGATCAAATAAGAACAGCTGTTTATCAAAACAGGCTAGCGTTGGATTATTTGCTGGCTGCTGAGAATGGAGTATGTGGAAAATTTAATCTGACTAATTGCTGTCTGAAAATTGATCCAGTAGGGAAGGTTGTCAATCAACTTGCCACAGAAATCAAACAGCTAACTTTTAATCTGACTCAGGAGTGGAAAGGCTTGCAAATGCAATGGTTAAATGATTTCATTCCACAAACATGGTTGAAAACAATAGCAGGTTTATTAATTGCTCCATTATGTATGCTTTTATTTCTTATAATATGCATTCCATGTTTATTGAGGTTTATACAATCTGTGGTTGCTAGAATTGTGGATAAAACAACAGGTCCCAAGTTGATAGCACTGTTGCAGGACTATGAGGCTGTCAGGGTGGGCGACTCTGACGAGTGCCCACAACAAGAGGAGGGGATATGATAAGAATATGTCAATTTTTAATCCCTATATAGGCAGCCACCGTAAATAAGATGGCTGCAGGCTGGATCTTAATCCAAGCCTCATTGTCCCTTGATTCACCCCCTTCACATGTGTACGTGACTCAAAGCAGCACATACCCCTCTCTTCTGCCCCCTCCTCTCCATCTGCATCCTGTTTTCAAAGTCTTATCGGGGCCAGAAGCTCACAGCCACGACCCTCCGTCCGGCACGACCTCCAGAAAAGCGGAAAAGCGGCTCCATCGATCTTTCGAAACATCGCTTGCCGCTTCCCGCTTTAACTTTATCTGGCCGCACAGACGCCGGCCGCAGACAGGTGGCGCTGCCGCGCAACCTGATTAATGGCTTCCTTGCGCGTAGGCGCGCTAAGTAAACTGAGAAGTGGGTGTTAACAATGAAACAATGTGCTTCCTTTGATCTGGTTTTCGGTTAATTTCTCCGCGCAGATGCATCCGTTTGTGATCGGGTTTTCGGGAGGGGGTTCAGAAAAATTGTACGTATAAAACCTATACTGTCCTGTATGTCTTCGGGCTCAGATCTCGAAGCTATTCGACTGAGCTTCCCCTTTGCAAAGAAGTAAAGCTTTTTCCTCGTCCCACGGACTCTGGCGTGATCATTTCATCTCCCTTGCTCGGGTGGAAAGCGGTTCGTAGCCCGGGGGTGTCCCTTTCACCCCCTTGACCTGTTAATTGTTTTGTGATCACCCAGGCACTTGGACAATGCTGACTTCTCCCCTCTCATTGTTAACCCCCTGGTAGCCCATAAAAGGATTAGTTTTTGCCTAATCGCACCCATACAGGGGTCCTGGTCCATGGAATCCGGAACGCCCAGGACCTCCCCCAAGAGACTCATGGACTGACCTCTTTGGTTGCCACCAGAACACCACCCCTAGCCCTTCCCAGAGGAAGCGCCACTCTGTAGGGCAGGAAAGGGAGGAAATAAAGATTGGGGATTTTCCTGTTTTGGGTTGCTGAACGCCTCACTTCTGCCTTGAGTGATCCGTTCGCCTTACCACCTTTATTAGGCCTAATAAACTGGTAATATTTGCCTGGATCTCTCGGTGTTGGATTTTTTTCATTGGGTCTTGTGAAATCCAACAGCTTGCAGCAGGATTAGCTTGCTGTGGTCTCAACACTTTGAGACTGGAAGGACGGGATACACAGAGACTTAACGGAAAGCTTGAGCCTGGACCCCTTTGAAACCTCAAGAGGTGGTGCTGAACCGTCTTTAAATTAGATTTCCCAGAATCCCCCTTGAAGCTAGTCTGCCCAAGGAAAGCACAAATGGACAGACCTCTAGAAGTGGTGTCCTCTCCATCCAAATGGTGGGCGTGATTGCTGTTGTACTTTTGGGAGGGTGCACCTCAACATTAAATTCAAAGAAAACAAGCAAACCAAAATATTGGACCAGAATAGGGAGCCCCATTTCCCTCTTCTCATCCTCCAAGAATTCAGGATCACCCAAAGAAACGGCAGAGCAACAGACCACAGCATGGATGGAGTGATGGCCTACCTCGCACAGCTTGGATGGATGGAACTCTCTGCCACAGGATTTGATGGTGGACACAGTTCAGTAGTCCAGCTCCATCGCTGGAGAAGGAACACAGAGGCAAACGGAAGGCAGAGGCCAAGAGGGAGACTCAACCTGAGACCGAACGCCTCAGCCTTTGGTTTGCAACACCTCAGCCAGGTTGATAATCACAGTACTTTTTTGGGGGGGGGGCACTAATTCATAAGGTCTCAATAAATTGCAAAGCAGCTTTGGCTCCTTTGTTTGAATGACAGATCCAAGAATCTTGAAAGCCAGAAAGAGATTCTGGGAGTGGAAATTGGAGAGTAAAACAAAACAAAACACAGTGTTCCTACACTTTGTTCCAGCTATAGCTCTTAAAGGGGGGGATTATAGGGGTGGAGAGGAGCTCCATCAGCAACTGCTGGCTCTATTCCACATGTAGAAGCAGCCTCCTTCTGAAGGAAGGGAGATGGCTACACCAGCCCAAGAGAGCACTGGCCCTCCTGCCTGGCTTGGGGGGCTTCCTGCACTCGTTTGCCACCGTACAGGACTTGACTTACCCTCCTTGGCCAGTGGGGCAGGAGATCCCCTCCAGGTTTTGTTACAAACTTGAGAGGAACCTTTCTACCTGCTGTTCCCCAAAACAGGTTTTCCTTAAACGACTCCTTTAAAATTCAGAACGGAAACCCAGAGTAGATCCACTGCCCCACAGGCACCAAAGCTGCCAGCAAGGATCTGCCAAAGGATGAAAGCACGGGCTCTCCTGTTTATAGTTGATGGATCCACTTGGAACATAAGAACATAAGAACATAAGAAGAGCCATGCTGGATCAGGCCAATGGCCTATCTAGTCCAGCTTCCTGTCTCTCACAGTGGCCCCACCAGATGTGTTTGGGAGCGCATGAGACTAGATATCTGTCTCCTGATACCACTCCCCTGCATCTGGCCCTTGAGGTACCCAGGTTTTAAGCCTGGAGATTACACATCTCCATCATGGTTTGTCACCTGTGATGGACTTTTCCTCCAGGAATCTGTCCAATCCTCTTTTGAAAGCATCCAGGCCAGATGCCATCACCACATCCTGTGGCAGGGAGTTCCACAGACTAAGAATACACTGGGTGAAAAAATATTTTCTTTTGTCTGTTCTTACTCTCCCAGCCCTCAGTTCGAGTGGATGTCCCCTTGTTCTGGTATTTTGGGAGAGGGAGAAGAGCTTCCCTCTATCCACTTTACTCATGTCCTGCATTCTTTTGTACATCTCAATCATATCCCCCCTCAGGTGCCTTTTTTCCAGACTAATGTTTTAGCCTTTTCTCATAAGGGAGGTGCCCCAGCCCAGTAATAATTTTAGTCGCTCTCTTTTGCACATTTTCCAGTTCCACTACGTCTTTCTTGAGATGCGGTGACCAAAACTGTACACAATACTCCAGGTGCGGCCTTACTATTGTTTTGTATAATGACATTATAATGTTGGCTGTTTTATTTTCAATCCCATTTTTGATAATCCCTAGCATGGGATTGGCCTTCTTCACTGCTGCCACACATTGGGGAGACACCTTCATGGAGCTGTCCACCAACACACCAAGATCTCTTTCCTGATCTGTCACGGATAACTCAGAGCCCATGAGTTGATAGATGAAGTTTGGATTTTTTTGCCCCAATATGCATTACTTTACATTTGGCTACATTAAAACGCATTTGCCATTTCGCAGCCCATTCCCCCAGTTTGGAGAGATTCTTCTGGAGCTCTTCACAATCTTCTCTGGTTTTTACCACACAGAAAAGTTTTGTGTCATCTGCAAACTTTGCCACCTCACTGTTTATCCCTGTCTCCAGGTCATTTATGAACAGATGGAAAAGCACCGGTCCCAGGACAGATCCCTGGGGCACACCGCTTTTCACCTCTCTCCCTGAAAATTTCCCATTGACACCTACTCTTTGTTTCCTGGATCTCAACCAGTTCTCAATCCATAAGAGGACCTGCCCTCTTATCCCCCGACTGTGCAATTTTCTCAGAATAGAGGGAGCATCAAACCAAGACCCCCCAGTCAGAGGGATGGCAGTGGAAGTGGAAAGACATGCAGGAGGACTGGTGGAAAGATCGACAGTGACAGTCATCCAGAGAATATTTTTGGACCCTGACAGAAGAGATTAAACATTTTAAATTTCTCTCTGGGTGAAGTAAGGGCTCGTTGTCAAGCAGTTTGAATGCAAATGACAGTCAATTTGCAATTTCACACACTCGGTTTCTGCTCTGTGTTATATAACTCTTTCCCTGCATGCCTTGCTGGAGAGGTGGCAGGGAGGTGCATCTTTCCAAGGAGAGCAAACTCACTGCAGATAATCCACCTTCCAGCCCCAAAATTATTGGGACATTAAAATTAGAGGCACAGTGAGAGAGAGAGAGAGAGAGAGAGAGAGAGAAGGCAATACATGGAGTTGGGAAGTTACATCTCATCAGTAAATCCTGCCCATACTTGCAGCAGTTGGAATTGTTGGACTCCTCATTATTCTTAAATTTCTTACCAAACTACAAAACCAAACCTTGGTAACAGAAATACAGTGCTTGCGGGACCGCTGTACCCGGAAAGGACTTGAGGGAGGAGGGAAGGTTTTGGGGCTTTTTAAACCCCTGTTTCCCCAAGCCCCAGGCTCCAGCTGATTGGTGCTGGGGTGGGGAAACAAAAGGTTTTTCTCCCCCACCCCAGCACCAATCAGCTGGAGCCCGGGGCTTGCCTCCCTGAGGTATTGCATGCTGCTTCTCCGCACCCCCTCAGAGTGCTGGGAAGTGGCACGCGATGTTTAAGCCAAGCCCTTGGCTCTGTGGCTGAGAGTACTTTTAAAAGATTGCTCGCCACTTGCCTGCACACCCCGGGGGTGTGGGTGAGCGGTGCATGAGGTTTAAAATTGTGCCCCCCCAACTGCATCCGCATATTGCAGATTTTCAATGATCGCGGGTTGGGTGGGTCCCTAACCTCCATGATAGATTGGGGGGGGTTACTGTATGGACCTAGCATAGACATTGGGGGGGGGAAGAAAATGGGGTCAAATTGTCCAATGGGTTCAAATGGTGCCCATGTACACAGACCCAGGACTCAGCTTTTGCTACACAGTGCTCATTGCTGTCCCTTGGGCCATCCTCACCACCACCACCACGTACAGTGGTACCCCGACTTAAGAGCAATTCAACTTAAGAGTGGAAAACTGTTGCCATTTTAACTGCTGCCTTACAAATTTTAGATATGGTCTGCTCAACTTACTTTTTTTTTCATTTTTTCATTTTTTAACTTATTCTTTTAATTTTTTTAGAGAGGTACCCTGACTTAAGAGTAGTTCAACTTAAGTGCATGCATTCGGAACGGATTAAATTCGTAGCTCGAGGTACCACTGTACTGTAAATGGAAACTTGGTGATCAACCAGAGGCGGAATGGTTGATGAAAGCTTGCCATGATTTCTTATTAGTGGCTGGTAAAGGTGTTGCTGATGGCCTGGCCTTGCATTTCTTTTTTTAAAAAAATCACCTTTCTGGCACAGTGAGGATTTGAACTCCCACTTCCTAGACCCAAATGGAGACCTTGGAAAAGCGGTGTTTTGTGTATTTTTTAAAGGGAGGGAGGCTGGGGAGCAATCTTTGGATTCTCTGAAAAACACCCATCCCCTTTTTCTAGGAGGGGAGGTGCCAGCTGTGTTCAAATTGTCGATGGGGCAATACCAGGAGACACAAGAATCAGAGGCAAAGAGTTAGAAAAGAGAACCAAATATCAGGATTTAGAAATAGAAATCGAAAAGCTATGGAATGAGAAAGCAAGAGCAATACCAATAATAAGTTGAATAAATAAATAAATAAATAAATAAATAATAGGTGCCTTGGGTACAATCCCAAAAGACCTGGATCAAAAACCTTTGACATTGACAAGATCAACATTGGTCAACTACAAGTGGTAACATTATTAGGAACAGCATATATTCTACGACGATATCTCCACTCATCCTATGCTCTTGGAAAGAGCTTGATCATTGGAGAAGGCCAGCTCCAGCTTAACACCTGGCAGCTGTGTTTGCCAGGTGATGATGATGGTGGTGGTGGTTTTGGTGATGATGATGATGATGATAAGAATAAGAATAATATAAGCAGTTGCAGATAAAATATATAAAATAGTGATGGAGAACAAGAAAAGTGATTACATTAAACCATGCACTACATCCACAAAGTGATGTCAGTAAGCTCTACTTGCCAAGGAAAATATGAGTTTTTCCTTCCTCTGTTATAGAGGGTTTTGTAAGTGCCAGTTGTGGGGAGACCCAGAGTGGCATTGCTGTATAGATTAGAGTTCTTCAGTGAGTTCCAAACCCACAATAAGGTGTTTCTTGTACAGTGGACCCTTGTATAACAAACGTCATTGATCTTGTTAAAACTATAGATGACTATTGTCCTTGGTTTCCTCATGAAGGCACCTTTGATTTAAAGGACTGGATGCGTGTGGGAGCTAATTTACAAGGCCATCCAAAAGTTACCCCCACTCACCTTTTCACCTGGTGCAAGATCCGGTCCTGTTTGAGTGGCCTTACTCCAGCCAACATTTATTGGACGGGCCAGATTGAGGCGACTGCAGGTCTTCCCCCTCTGCCACAAATTTTGCCGCCCAAAGACTGTGTTCCTTCGCCTAAGAACCCGGGAAGCTCAAATGCTTTGCCAGAGGTGGTCCCAATTAAACACAGCCAGCCGGAATTTTCACCCCCGGCCTTGCCAGATTTTGCTCCAGCCCCCCCTGCTTATGCCTCCACACTTCTTTCGCCACAAACGGCTGCGCCCTACATTTCTCCGATCCGTATGGCTTTAGGAGGGGATGTTGCCGCCTTTCCAGTTATTCGAGGCGCCCCTGCACAGGACGGCCAACCTGCCGTGCCTGACTGCTTTCAGGGATTGACTTATAAGGTGGTTAAAGATTTTGCGGCCAGCGTAAGAGAAAATGGTCCTCATGCACCCTTCACCAGGGCGATGCTTATGAGCCTGACAACCTATTCTATGTTACCCTACGACTGGCGTTTCTTAGCCCAAGCTGTGTTGTCCCCCTGAGACAACCTGATTTTTCTTCAAGCTTGGACTCAAGTCACAGTGGATCACATTGCCGCGCAAGGCGCTGGAGCTGCTGTCATCAATTTTAATCAGTGGATGGGTCAGGGCCAGTTCGCCCTTCCAACAACTCAGCTCGCTCTAACAGATGCCATCTTACAAACAATTGGCACCTTGATTTTGCGGGCTTGGGCAAAAATCCCGGGGAAGGGCGAGATAACAGCGAGCACCTTTTCCTCTATACGCCAGGGACCCAAGGAATCTTATGGCGAATTTGTGAACAGGCTCATTACGGTGGCGGAAAGGCAAATTGACAATGAGGAGGCAAGACGGCTTATTTTGAAGCAATTAGCTTATGAGAATGCTAATGCAGATTGCAAAGCGGCATTGGCACCCATTTACCCTGATGTTAGCACTGATCTCACTAAAATGGTCCGGGTTTGTCAAAATGTGGGGATTCAAACTCATAAAGCTCAGATTTTTGCAGCTGCTAATGCCACCGTTATGCTGGCACAGGGAGCCGCGCCCCAAAATGGCGGAGAGGAAAGGCACTGTTTTAAATGCAACAAAATGGGCCATCTTTGTTCTGCCTGTCCGCAGAATGATTGCCGCCCCCAAGTGCCACCTACTAAGTGCCCTGTGTGCAAGAAAGGTTTTCATTGGGCTTCTCAGTGTCGATCCCGCCCCGGGGGTGTGGCTGGCCCCGCCCAGAAACGCCCCGAGCTGGGAAACGGGATGGCAGGCCGTGCCCCAGCCCCGGAGAAAAAATAGGGCCACTCCCTCCTGATGACCACACCTGTGCCTTCAATAATGCCTCCATAGATCAAGTGTCATCTTGTCATATGCATACTGTCCCACCACCAGCTATGCTCTTGCGCTCAGAAGAAACTGTGCCCCTTTTGCAACCTGGTTTAGTGTTCAATGTTAAGGTCCGCTTGCAGTTAGCAATGCCCGAAGGCACCATCGGAATTGTTATGCCCCATCCGGGGCGGCTCTCGAGAGCATCTATGTGGTTCCTGCTGTTATTACTGACCCCTGGGCGGATTATATGTACCTGTGTGTTCGAGCTATGCGACCAGATGTTATCCGCAGGGGAGATGTCGTCGCCTATGTGATCTTCATTAGAACAGAGGCCGTCCTTCTGACATCCTCCGATCCTGGAGTTTTTCCGGTCTATTCTATCACCCCTCAAGAGCGTCCCTCCTTGCAACTTGACATGGACGGTCATTCTGTCACAGGATTACTGGACACGGGAGCCGACCTGACGATCATAGCAACTAAGGACTGGCCTCCTGGTTGGCCTACTGTGTCCGGTCCATCTGTACATGGTGTGGGAGGTACCTCTTTAGCAAAACGGGCAGCAAAGCTGGTCCTTTTTACATCACCTTCTGGGAACACTCTTCATCTCCAACCTCATATTCTGGATGTCCCATGTTCCCTTTGGGGACGTGATCTATTGGCTCAAGGAACTGCAGAACTTCATACACATTTTTAGTAGGGGCCTCCGTCATACCACCTGTTGCGGCGGGAAAAATCACTTGGTTGCCTGGACCTCCTGTCTGGGCGGATCAATGGCCGCTGCCAGAACATAAGCTCCGCGCGGCGGAGGCCCTTGTTCAAGAACAACTGGAGCTTGGACATGTCCAACCTTCTACGTCCTCATGGAACGCTCCCATCTTTGTTATTCAAAAGAAGTCAGGGAAATGGAGGCTCCTTCAGGATCTGCGCCACGTGAATGCACGGATGGAGTTGATGGGGGCACTCCAAATGGGGCTCCCTAATCCAAATACGATTCCGCGAGAATGGCAGCTAGTCGTTATTGATCTCAAGGACTGTTTTTTCAGCATTCCCCTCCATCCGGATGATAGCAAACATTTTGCATTCACGCTTCCTGTCATCAACAACAATGGACCGACACGGCACTTCGAATGGACAACTCTTCCCCAAGGAATGGCTAATAGCCCAACCATGTGTCAGCTTTTTGTTGCCTCTGCTTTGAAACACTTCCGGGACACCCATCCTCAGGCGTTACTGTATCATTATATGGATGATATTCTGTTAGCTGCCCCCACAGTCAGCGACCGAATACTTGGCCAACTGGTTGACACGTTGACCTCCCGAGGACTCTGTGTTGCTCCAGAGAAAGTCCAACGCCATTCTCCTTATCGGTACTTAGGACACCTGTTGTTGGAAACCACTTCTGCACCTGCCCTACCACAGATTGTCTTACCATCCAAGCTGACACTTGTCAAACTACAACAGATCCTTGGGAACATCAATTGGGTCCGCCCTTTTCTGCAACTGACTACAGGTCAGTTAGCACCCTTGTTCCATAGCCTTAAAGGCACGAAACATCCTGCGGACATTATCTCTGTAACTCATGAGATGGAAAATGCCTTAGAAGCTGTGAACTCAGCCCTTCGTCAGACGGCGGTGGACCGCCTCTCCTTTACTTGCATCCATCTATCCTTGGCAGTTCTTCCTACGCCAAAGTTGCCCACAGCCATCCTTTATGCACCTTTACCATCATCAGCTATGAAAACTAAAATAGCTATCGTCGAATGGCTTCACCTGCCGAGTACACCTCCACGCAATTTATATTCTACTGTGGATTCTACTTCAGATATAATCCAAAAGGGACGACGACGTTGCCTGCAGTTGAGTGGCCAAGATGTGAGGGAGCTTTATGTTCCTTTCTCCCGGGAACAGGTGGAGCAGCTGTTCATCACCAGCCCCGCTTTTCAGGTGGCCTTGGCCGGCTTCACAGGATCTTTTATTTACAACTTACCGAAGGACCCCCGGTTGTCCCTCGTCCTGGGGGTTACTTATTCCTTCCAACATATGCAATCTCAGCAACCAATTTCATCTGCGGTCACTGTCTTTACTGATGGCAGTAAACATCGGGGGGTGGTAACTTGGCAGGATGCTACTGGACGATGGCAGGTCAAATTCACTTCTGAGCAATTGTCTGCACAACGCTCCGAGTTGGCGGCCGTAACGTTGGCCTTCCAACTTTTTCGGGCTTCCTCTTTTAATATCATTGTTGACACTCAGTATGTTCACAGAGCTCTTCTTTCCCTTCATAATGCATATATAACACCAGCTATTGATGATGATTTAATGTCTCTGTTTTGTCATCTTCAGCAGGAACTTTCCTCCCGCAGGCATCCTTACTTTGTTGCCCACATTAGGTCACACTCCAATCTTCCAGGCTCACTCTCGGAAGGCAACTCCAAGGCCGATGGCGCTCTTCATTGTATGGCTTCCTTTCCTTCTCCGGTGTGTGCTGCGGTACTGGATTCTGCCTTGGAAGCTCATCAGATGTTGCATTTACCTCCGACCGTGTTGTACAAGAGGTTTCATATCCCGATGCACGATGCCAGAGACATCGTCGGCGCTTGTCCCGTTTGTGCCAGATCTCCTGTGAACAGTATCCCATTTGATGCAGTCAATCCCCATGGCACAATTGCCAATCAAGTCTGGCAAATGGACATTACTTATATTCCTGCTCTTAGCCCTTTATCTAAACTACATGTCACAGTGGATACCTGTTCTGGGTTTATTTGGGCCACTCCACTTAAGGGCGAAAAAGCAAAGCATGTCATCCAGCATACCATGCGTTGCTTTTCTGTTATGGGCAAACCTGAGGTCATCAAGACGGACAATGGTCCCTCTTATGTATCAGCAACTTTTTCGCACTTTTGCAACTCTTGGGGTATTAAATTGAAGCATGGAATCCCATTCAATAGCACGGGGCAAGCTATCGTGGAGCGTGCTCACCTTACATTTAAAACTTTGTTACATAAACAGACAGGGGGAAAAGGGATATTACTGGTAGATGTTCCTACTGTTGTGGCCAAAGTTCTTTTTACACTTAATTTTCTGCTTACACCTCATAATAGGTCCCATACCCCAGTGGAGGCGCACTTCCGGGTGGAGGAAACGTTGCCTAGACCTTTGGTCACCTTTAGACAACCACCGGACCCTACCTGGAGGGGCCCTGTTCCGCTGATGACCTGGGGTAGGGGATACACTGCTGTTTCTCTGGATGACAGGACTGCTTGGATACCTGCTCATTGCGTTCGTCCTTTTCACCCCAAGAAAAAGGATGCTGACCCTGGGTTAAAACCTCAATATGAATGACATATATGGGTTACTGGCATTCCCTGTAGTGTGGGGCTCAGATTGTTTTGATGTTTCCTTTTGTATTCTATATTAGCTGTTGCATGTTTATGTTAGTGTTTTACATTAGTGTTGCATGATTCAATGTGTTTCCTCCCCACTGACCATATCCCCACTGACCATCTGTCGCTCCGGCTTTGAGTCGGAGTGACGAAGATCACCTACTGACACCAGCTGTGTACTACACCTTGGAGAGCTGGCCAGATACCTACTATTATTGGGATCAAATGACGGTTCGCAGGAAATAAGCACGGTTCAGTTAAAACAATATAAAATAGAAAGGGGACATGTGGGGATGAGTGTATTGCATGATACTCGTGCTTATATGACAGGTTATATAACTATGTTTGTGCTCTGCAATGTGATTGGCTAGCTTGTTGCTGCAAGAAGTGTGTACGCACGTGATTGGATGAAGCTTTGCCACTTGAGATGGCAGTTAAGAGAAGTGAAAAAAGGGGACCTGAGGTAAAAATAAGAGAGCTGAGGGACCAGTTTAAAAAAGGTTGCTGTCTCCTGTGTCGTTCTTCTCCCGAGCCCCAGAGCCTTCTCCCGTGTGTCCGGCAGGTCCAGACACCACCACATCCGTCCTCAGGCATCATCCTAAGGGGCTGCGGGGAGGGACCACTCTCCTTTGTGGCAGCATAATGGCAGCATGTCTTTAGGAAGGAATCCACAAACTGCTGCCTCCCCCTTTCGGGTGGCTCTCTTCACGGAGCCCTTTCAGCAGTCTTGAGATGGCTCCGAGAGCCAGGCAAAGGGGAGGGCAGAGAGGCGCGGGGGGTTGGGGGTGGTAGCTCCCAGTCTTCTGGAAAGCGAGGATTGAAGAGCAGGTTTTTGATGTTCCTGCAGCCACAGCGAGGGCGGCCTGGCCACGGGAAATTCAAAAACTTGCTCTTCGATCCCTGCTTTCCCAAAGGGTAATACAGGCTTTCGAATTTCCCGTGGCCAGAGAGTAGCACTCCATCCGTCTCTCTGCCCTGGGCCACGGGGGAGTGGTGGCACCTTGTGGGCTCGTTCATAGCCTCCATTTACTCCCAAACCAGGCTGCTCTCGTGGCCGTTCCCTTTTATTCTCTTCCAAGATCCTTCAGAGAAAACCCTTCTTCCACTTCCTGCGCCTCCCACTGCCCCATCCCTTGAATGTGGTCCGGAAGGATCAGCTATAACCATCCCTCCTCCATTTGCTTCTTCGGACCTGACCCAAAGGGCCTCGCTTTCTGCAGGTGACGCCTGAGGATGGGGTGGTCTTTCTCCAAGTGTCCTCTTGGCCCACGGAAGTTTTTACAGCCTTTGCCCAGAAGACAAGGGCAGCGTTTAGGCTGAACTCTCAGCGTTGCCCACCACCACCATGTGCTCCTTCTGGAAGGCAGCTTGCCCCAAAGGGCCACTGGGCTACTGGAGTGGTTTGCCTTCCAGGCCCATTGTGTGGACCTCAATGGACCATTAAGGCTCCTCTGGGGACGGATCCATCGCCTGCTTCTCCCTTTTCCTCCCAACGTGGGAGAAAGTGAGTCTTCAGCCCAGACCCAATGCAAACACGGGAAAGGGAAGCGCTGGCTGTCCTAGGAAGCCAATCCATCTCTGGCAGAAACCCAGTGACCGGATGCCAGAAATCTCACCGTCCTTGCTTTCCTCGGATCATCCCACAGCTGGCTCTCTTTCCCAACACCCTTTCCAGAATCCCCTTCCAAGTAAGAAAAAGAACAGCACACACTCTGCTCAAGAAAACAGGTACTGTGTTCTACTTTTCAAAACATAATCGTGTTTAAATGTCCAAAAAAAATGCATACATTCCAAGGAACATTTTTGTTTGAACTGCATGGAGTGGAGGCCAAGGGGGGAAACACGTTAAAACCCTCCAAAGAGATTTGTATCTTTTCGGCTTGAGAGCCATGAATGAGAACTCCTCTCCTGCAGAAGGCAAGGCCCCTGGGCAGGGTGGCTACTGTGGCCTCTGACCAAATGCACTGGAGGAAACAGTCCTTTTGGCTTCCCAAGGCCAGAGGATTTGCAGGTGCTGATTTGGGGCTCCTTGCTATCCTCCTCGCTGAATCCACTGGGTGGAACACTGGGCTGTAGTGGTGTTGTCTTTCCCTCATAGTTGTTGAGTTGTGGCCCCTCACATTGGTCACAGTGCCCACTGTCAGAAATCAGTATATAGATACAGATGCAAAGAAGAGATATATGCAACCCATATGTCTGCATTTGCTATCTGCCATCCTACTGAAACCAACTAAAATAAATAAATTTACTGCAATCCTAACTCTGCTGTTCTAAGGTTCTTCTTATTATATTTTTTATAACAAATGGATATTATATAACAGATGCAGATTTTAACCAAAAATGTGAGTACAGTATCTGTTAAATATCAGCACAGTATGACTGGGGTTCCTAATAATGCTGTGCTTTGTATCCCCAGCAGTGTTATTTCTGAGATCTGAAACTAGTGGTGCGGTGGTTCGACTTCTATTATGCAGCCAAAACTCAAAGCTCACAATCTGAGGCTCAATCTCAGGTATCAGGCTCAAGGTTCACTCAGCCTTCCAAGCTTGACGTGGGAAACCACCCAGAGAGTGTTTCGAGTGCTTTGGCATGGTAAATAAGCAGCCCCCTTTGCTTTTTTTCTGGTAATACTGTATGCAATTTAATGGACTAGGGATGGGCACAAAACGGAAAAATAATGTTTCGTTTTGTTTTGTTTCATGCTCACCCCCGTTTTGTTTCTTTTCGTTTCTTGCGATTTTAAAAAAAAGTTTCATACAAAACGAAATGAAACAAAACAAAATGGCTCCCCTGGGTCCTAGAGGCACCAGATTTGGTGCCTGGGACTCCATGAGCCATTTTAAAGGGCTCCTGCTGAGCTGTCAATGGCTGGAGCCCGTTAAACCTGGCCCAGTCGGCAGCATGGGGTCCCCCTGGTACCAACTGGGCCAGGTTTAAAGGGCTGCAGCCACTGACAGCTCGGCAGGAGAGTAAAAATGATGGAACAAAACGGTTTGCTTCACTGGGGAAATGACTAATTTCGTTTCGTCTATAACGAAATGCTGCTTCTTTGTTTTGTTTTGTTTTGTTAGGTAACAAAATGACGAAACAGCATTTCATTTTTCGTTTTTTGCCCATCCCTAGTGTGGACATATATGCACACCTGCATCGTCTATTTGTGCCTTTACACAGACTTGCATACACCCCATCTATGTGTCTGCCTCTCTGCCTGGTGAGCATGGATTTGGCCTTTTTCCCCACACAAGTAGCTCTGTTCTGAACCAATTTCCAAAGGGAAATCACTGAGCCAATGAGAAACGGTTTGGGAAACCCCAGGAGCTGTTCTTTCCCACTTCTTGGGTGGGTGCCGGAGACCCCTGCTTCCCTTGAGCCCTCCTTCCCCTTGGCCTTCCTTTCCTTGGTCCCCCCCCTCCCCGCCTTCATCTCTGCCTTCCTCTGCTGCCAGGGCTTTCTGGAGAAGCACACGCCCACCCTTTGGAAAGATCCCTCACACAAAAGTCCCCGGGCGGGCGCTACGAATCTGCACATTTCCCTCCTGGAACATCAAGAGAGAGAGAGAGAGAGAGAGAGAGAGAGAGAGAGAGGTGAGCAGCAAAGCAGCTTCTTCTTCTTTCTCTCTGGCACGGGACCACTGAGACGTCAACCTGCCCCTTCTTCCCTCCTGGTGTGTCCAGAGGGGGGTGATGGCAGGGGAGCGGATGTGCGCCCCAATGCTCCGGCCAGGCCCAGGAATCTGGCCGGCCAGGAGGTCCTCCCTGTCCCAGCCGTCCTGTCTTTCCTCTTGCTGTGAGCAAGCATCTCTCGTGGCAGGAGCTGTGGCGGAGGAGAACAACAGGGGCTCCGAGGAGAAGCCGGAGGGAGAAGCCCAGGATTTCTCTGCCGGCAGTCTTGGTCACGGCAGGGAAAGCTGGTGGGGGGGTGGGGGTGAATTCATTGCCAGCGGGAGAGCTGGGCTGCAGAGGGCAGGCAGGCAGGGCAGGGCAGGGCAGGGCGGCTTTTGCTGCAGCCTCTTGGCTGGGGATCAGCCGGCTGAGGATCAAAGATCAACCCACGCTCTCTTTGCTCAGGAGAAAGCAATCAGAAGAGAGGCTGGGCCTCTCCCCACAGATGGAGTGGCCAAATGCCTCCAGGCTGGGCAAAGGGCCCGTGCCATCCAGAGAGCGGGTTGCCCAACGCTGAGGCTGAAGGCAGAGGCCCCTGGCCGGCCGCCTCTCTGCCTGCCACTCCTCTCCCCTCTCCCTGCACAGGTCCAGGTTCCTGCGGAGGAGAGAAGAGGCGGCCAGCTGGACCCTGCCCGGAGTAGAGCCATGGCCCAAGCGCAGCACGACGCTCCAGGGCCGGCTGGGGCCCCTTCGGAGGAGGCGATGCCGGCCCTGGTCCAGCTTCTGCTGGCCACCTCCCGAGAGGCCCTGCGGACGGCCTACTGCCCTTACAGCCACTACCCGGTGGGGGCTGCCCTCCTGACCGCCGATGGGAAGATCTACTCAGGTAAGGGGCGCACGGGAAGGGGGGGATGCCAGTTGGCTTTGGCCATCCGCTGGCTTAGGATTGCACGAGAGACCTCCCTCTTCCCCTCCGCAGACCCGTTTGTCCCAGGCCACTGCCTTTGGAAGCAGAACTCTTCCCCCCCCCCCAACCCCACAGGGTGCCATGCCCGCCTTTGGGTATTTGCTGAGCAGTTAATATTAGCGTCCCTCAAGGAATGGTTGACTCCCCCCCACACACACACACACCAGCAAATTCCCAGGCCCAACCAGGCCCAAGTAGAGATTTGTAGACCCTAGTCTGCCATGCTATTCCCATGTGGCTTGATCTCACAGATTAGTCTCTTAAATGCCATTTGTTGCTCACAAAATCCTATTGGACTCATAAAGTGGGAAAGATCCTGCCAGGCCATCGAGTCCAACTCGAGGCAGGAGCTCAAATCATAGGATCCCTGCCAGGTGGGTGTCTCAATTCCAAGACCTCTGCAGCACTGGAACGTTCATGGTCCCGTTGTCATACTGCTCTAACAGTCAAGGAAGTTTTCCTGATATCTAGCTGAAAGTTTCTGATGGGTTTCTGCCGATGAGGTTTTATCAATGTGTAAACATTCCCTTTCTAGTTGCTGTGGGGTGTTTAGGGTCAGGGTTAGGGTTCAGCTGCCATCACTTTTAGATCCCTTGCAGGCTTTGAGGACGGGAGCAATCCTTCCTTGCTGGCAGCTTTCGGCTCCATGTCTCCTCTTAAGGCAGGGGTGGGGAGCCTTCAGCCCTCCAGATGTTTTGAACTGTATTGTGTTCTTAGTGTAACCCGTGAACTGCCAGAGTTTGGAGTATATTAATATATAGAAAGGGAGTCTCCAAACTTACCTTAGCTCTAGCCAAGCTCTAGCTGGGTCCCAGCCGGGCGGGGCCTGAGCAAGCTCCCAAGCACAGGCAATGGGAGACAGGTGTGGGATGTGGGAGCTGGAGGTTGGGGAATAACTGAATGGGCAGGATTCTGGCTTGTCCAATCGGGGGGACGGGGGGGACGGGACAGCAGGCTGTTTAAACCATCCAATGGCCTGCCACGGGGTGTGTATATAAACTGGCCCTTGGGACCTTTTTTAGCAGTGCTTTTTATCCTTTTGCAACGTATGCTTTTACTATGAATAAAGAGCTGAAATTCACTTGGGCGTCGCCTGGTTCCATCTGACCCACTATATAACAGACTGCAACTCCCAGAATTCTGGGCCTGTGTTGCCAGTGACAAAGGACTGTGGGAGTTGCAGCCCAAAACGTCTGGAGGCCCGAAGGCTCCCCACCCCTGCCTTAAGGGGGGAGGCTCCGTTCAGTGGAGTGTGGGTGGTTGGTGGACGGAGCTGGGTGGTGGAAAACACTGTGGGGCTTATGAGGGAAGGGAAGCGGACCCCCTCTGGTCGGAAGGACCTCCTTTTTCTCTGCCTCACACATGGATTTCGGAAGAAAAGCCTAAGTGGCAATTAGACAATGAATCACTGTTTGTAATTTCACCAAATCCCAGTCAAGGGAAGCTGAAAGAGATAAGAGAAGTGGAGAAGACCCAAACCCCAGAGGGGACTCTGACTGCAATAGCGTCTGTTTGCCTCCTTAACCAAATCCCAGACTTTCCGGCCTTCCGACACACCATGTAAAACCTGCATCACAGCCGCTCTAACCACGTAACCCTTTCCCGGATAGATCTGCCCTGCGAGCCCTGTGGTCCCATAAGGATTAGATCCACTTCCCTGACATCGCAGCAGCCCAACCTATTAGGACACAGCCCTGGGACCCTACAAGGCCCTCCCTGTAGGTACACCTGCTACGGTTCTGCAAGGGGGATTCATCCTGACCCGGTTTGGACTTCCCTCAGGTTGCAACGTGGAGAATGCCTGCTACCCTCTGGGCATATGCGCCGAACGGACAGCCATCCAGAAGGCGGTGTCGGAAGGGCATACGAAATTCCGAGCCATCGCCATTAGCTGGTAGGTCTGACGTCTGCTTCCACGGTGGGTAAGGCAGACTGATAATCAGTGCCCCAAAGAAGTCCTAAGAGGAATAAATGCAGACTGAGGGGAGGGAAAGGCAAAACTCAGACGATAGAGAAGGCTGGAAAACATTGACTCCATAATGAGAAATGAAAAGCACAGACAGCTCCAGCTGATCACTGAGGGTAACAAAAAATCAGAAAAGGGGGCCTGGAAGGGGATGAATGTCATGGCGGGACAACGACAGAGCACTCGTCTTTAGAGTTGCTGGATCAAAAAGCCAGATCAAGAAGTTGAAGGAGGTGGACCTCAGCCATGGTGTCCTATGGCTCAGTGGGGATTTGCGAGTGCGTCTCTTGGGCCGTGGTCTGACTCTCGATCTATTCTATTCAAGATACCTGAATCAATAGGGAGAGGAGAGGGGAGGAAGGGAAGAAGGGGGGCAGCTACTCCTTCTTTACCATTTTGGTGCATTTGCATGTTTTCTTGCTGGTAGTTGGCTGTGTCCCACGCAAGATCCCTGAACTCTGCTTTGTTCTTCAACAGCAAAAGCCAAGGATCCTACGCCATTCCCTGTGGAGCTTGTCGACAGGTGCTCAGAGAGGTAAACAGCTTGCTTGCTTCACACACACACACACCATTATGCAGACAGACCTGCTCTGCTTTTCATCCCCAGCCTTCCTGTGCATTTGATGAGAAAGATACCTGCCTGCCTTCCAAATTTAAATTAAGGAAGACAAAGGCCACTTGGCAATGACCCACTGCCCTGTCCTCCTGACTGTCCCTACAGCAGCAATTTACAAAGCAAACATCCAGAAATCCTAGCGGTTCCCTTGAGCCATGTCAACAAAGCAGTTCAACCTGTTTCCATCACTATCAGCAGCAGCTCTTAGATAAAGCCTACTACAAACTGAAATCAATGCTGCTAATATGAGACTAATACAATGACGCCACATCCTATCATTCTTACTTTCCTTACACTTCCAAGGGGTCTTGGCGCCCTGGCCGTCCACTTCCCCATCACGCGCCCAAGTGTTGAGGTGTGCATTTGAGAGAGGATGCTTCAGGCTGCCGGCCCAAGTAGCTCAGGATTGCTCCACAGGGACCAACCACAGGGGTGCTCCCGGGGTCGGTTAGGAGCGTTTGCAGCTGCTCCTAGAGCCGGAGGCACATGCTCAACCGTGGAACTGTGGAGTTCCACCCACCCAACCCTTCAGGTATCTGGCTTGCATTTCTATCCCACCTTTCTCCAAACGGGCTCAGAGCAGCACACAGCCTTCTCTGCCATCTCTTTCCAATCAGTCCTCACAACTCTAGGCAGGAGGCAAGGTTGAGAGATGGTTGGCCCAGCGGGATATGCAGAGTTTTGTGTCGGCAATGGGGATTCAAACCCAGATATCCCAAACCTAACCACTAGGCTTCCCGTCATCACGAGTCAAGGACATCACTGTTCCTGGTTATCAAAAAAAATCTTGTCATTCCAAGAAGCAAGGTTCCTCTCCCATTCTGGAAAATAGTAACTGTGAAAGGGATCTGGGAGTCTTGGTGGACCACGAATTGAACATGAGTCAGCAGTGTGATGCGGCAGCCAGGAAAGCCAATGCAATTCTTGGTTGCATCAACAGAACCATAGTGTCTAGATCAAGGGAAGTGATAGTACCACTCTATTCTGCTCTGGTCAGACCCCACCTGGAGTCCTGTGTCCATTTCTGTGCACCTCAATTTAAAAAGGATGTTGACAACCTCGAGCGGGTCCAGAGGAGGGTGACCAGATTGGTTGAGGGTCTGGAGGAAATGCCTTATGAGGAACGGCTTAGGGAACTGGAAATGTTTCGCCTTTCAAAAAGAAGACTGGGGGGGGGGATATGATAGCTATGTTTAAATATTTGAAAGGATGTCATATCAAAGAGGGAACAGGTTTGTTTTCCATGGCTTCAGAGACTAGGACTCGGGGCAATGGTTTCAAACTACAGGAAAAGAGATTCCATTTGAACATCAGGAAGAACTTCATGACAGTTAGAGCTGTTCGGCAGTGGAAGATGCTGCCACAAAGGGTGGTGGAGTCTCCTTCTTTGGAGGTTTTGAACCCCCCCCCCCGTGATGGGGGTTCCTGCATGGCAGGGGGTTGGACTGGGTGGTCCTTCAGGTCTCTTCCAACTCTTTGATTCTATTATTCTTCTACCTGAAATTCTGTCTGGCGTTTTATGGTGATTGATGGTATGTTGCTGTTGCTGTTGTTGTTACCCCTTTTCCTAGTTTGGCAAACAATGGGACATTTATTTGACCAAGGCAGATGGAACGTATATCCGGAAGACTCTGGAGGAGCTTCTCCCCTTCTCCTTTGGACCAGAAGACCTGAAGATTTGAAAAAGGAAGAAGAGAACCAGGTCCCAGAGCTTTTGGCCACTTTTTTGTGCCTTAGTCCAAAAGAACATTCCGACTTGTATTTATTACTCAACTAATCTTCCCACCCCCAATTTAAGTTCACCAGATGTATTTCAGGCATTGGACAAATCTCGGAGATGCTATGGAATTTGTTTAGCAACAGTCAATCTGAATGTTCTAATTTTTATTTCATTTTGCTGCCATTTTTACTCTTTTTGGAGAGGGGGGGCAGACCTTCTCATGATGCTTTCTTTCCTAGACTGCTAATTTCCAGAGCTTAGAAAACCTTCTTTTTGTGATGGCATTTCCCAGGATCTCTCTACCACAGCCTGAGATCCGAGACAGGATCTTTCCCCAGCAATGTTTGGGAAGAGAAAAAACGGCCACATGTCAGCTCAGATTGAGGTGGCCATGTACCAGAGAGCAGTCTTCTGGTCTCAAGGGAGGACTACAGGGAATCATTATCTTTTTAAAGAAAAGCTGACCTCCGTTTGAAGTATACCTACATTGGCAAACTAATAATAATAAAATAAAATAAAGAGCATTGTGGCACCTTAAAATGTCTTCTCATTCCTCTAGTACGGGACGTCCCATGCCTTCACGGTCCTCTGGACTGGTACGAGGAAGCTCTGGCGCCTCACCCAAACCAGCCTGCTGAGCCAAGACATTCTTCTTGGTTTCCCCTTAATTTTACTTTGAATGGTCAGCTGTAACATTCTGTACTTTAACAGCTATTGTTTTATTTAATGGGTCATAAAAAGTGAGCTCTTGTTGGTGGAATCTTATGCTCAATAAAACATGCTAATTGCTAAGGCGCCTTTTCGGGTGGAAGGGACATCCAGTCCCAAGTCTGAATGATAAAGATCTATTAGGAGGAGGACTAGGGCCATCATCACCCCTGGAAAGGAGCCACCCAGACTGGAAACTCAGCCGCCAGCAGGGAGGGTGTGGTTCTCACAAGAGTTAATTTTGTACCCAAAATGGTCATCGTCAACTTATTTATTTATATATTTATTTATTGTTACATTTATATACCACCCAATCTTCTGAAGCGGAACTCTGGGCGGTGAACAGTAAAAACATCCTGTAACGGCAGCACAGAGGTTAAAAAAGATGACATTGTATATATATGTCAGTGTTCTACAGACAAGAAATCTGGAATATAAAAAAATACAGACGTTTTACATTCCAAGAAATCTGTAATATAAAAAATACAGAAGTTGTAATGGGCAAAAAGTTACTGGCAGTCTATTTAATTTAAACCCATTAAAGAGCCTATGAACTTCTGAGAACTGCAGAGATGGAAGGGACCCCATGTGGACCATCACCTCCAGCCCCAACCCCCTCTGGCTCTGCAGCCTAGACCCATGAGGTGTCCAGCTTCCATCATCCTTAATAGTTGTTTCAGGCAAAAATCAAAGAAAAACAACACAAAACAAAACGAAAGACACAAACATGTGGCACTGATGAAGCTGTTTGGATGAACAGCGAAACGTTTCTATCTCTCAAAAAGAAGTCCAGTAGCCATGACTCAACTTCCAGCCACCTTAAAGACTAACTTTCATATTTTAATGTGACGTTTTGTGCACATGTGCACTTCTTCAGACATAGCAGCAGAATGAGGTGTGAGATAGTGTATAATATGAGATATACATATACTGTACCATTATTGATTGGCTGTAGTGTATAGAGTTGGGGGGTTGGATAGGGGAGGGGAGGGAGGAGGAGGGGGAAGAAGATGAAGGTTAGTCTTTAAGGTGCCACATGTTTGTGTCTTTTGTTTTATTTTGTTTTTCTTTGATTTTTGCCTGAAATTCTTGAAAAGACTATCACGGCTACCTCTCTGAAACTTATAGTTGTTGTGACTCTTCGGGCTGTTTGGCCACGTGTGTTCTGGAAGTTTTCCTTCCTGAAGTTTCGCCACACTCTCTGTGGCCAGCATCTTCAGAGGGCAAGGAGCTCAGGGAATCCTTCTTCCAAAGAGCTTCTGGATAACCCGAGGAGGCACAAAATATAAATAAATAACACACACAAACACATACACACCAAAAATAGGTCTTCTCTGTGTGTTTTACCAATGCAGAGGGTCATATAAAATAACAGGGGGCAAAAGGGCTGCTCTCTCCTGATGCAATCCTATTTACCCTGCTTCTGCTTTCCTTTTTTTGGCAGGTGTTTCTCGTGCCCCGGGGGTGTGTATCACCAACAATGCGTGGGGTTGGGGGCGACATGAATGCATCGGCTCTGATCCCGGAATCAATTTTAGGAATGTTCTCATTTTTAATGGGGGGGGGGGGGGATGCAGGAGACATAAGACCTAGAGGGCTAAAAAATAAAATAAAAAGTGGAGTTCAGAAGAAGCATGCGCCCAAAGAACACAGAGACTGGGACGGGCAAATATTTAAACCTTGCTGTGGAATTCTCTCAGCCCTCTCTATTGTAACTCTTCTTGTTCCCTTTTGTCTGTTTATTTTTATTTATATACCGCCCCAACTTTTCGGAAGGAACTCTGGGGCGGTTCACAGCAAGAAAAATCCATAAAAATTCAGCTTATAAAAACAAAAGTAAAACCAACCCAATCGATCAAGACATTAAAACCAAATTTACAAGGTTTTAAAAATGGGATATTTCTCACACGAGGAGGAGGAAGAAAATACCCTGGTGATGGTTTTGTTTATTTTTATTTAACCCGGAGAGCAGCAGCGTCCCTTTTGGAGAGGGCTGCCTTGTTCTCCGGCCGTGGAAAAACCCTGCCACCAAGGGCGAATTCCTCCTGAGTTTGGATTCAAAAGAGCGCCGCCGGTTGCAAAGGCTCGCCCGCCCTCTGCACGTGCTCCGGGGCGCTCTCGCCTCCTCCTCCCCGGGGAGCGGCGGGGCGGGCATTCCGGGCGGGCCAAGCGGAGGGATGGCGCGGCTGCTGCTGCTTCGCGGGGCGCTGGGCCGTGGGGGCCTGCTCTGGCGATGGCTCCGGGGAAACCCCGCGGCTCTTCCTCCGCCGCCCGCCTCCTTCCTCCACCTCCGAGGCCCTCGCCCGCCGCCGCCGCCGCCGCCGCCCTCCTCCTCTTCGGCCCGGCCCAGCTTCCTACGGGAGGCCGCGGCTCGGCTGGGCCTGAGGGGAGGCCGTTCCCTGCCTCTCTTCCCCCGCTGCCGCCGCCCGCTCGGCCTGGCCTTCAGCCTCGGCCTGGCCCTGCTGGAGCCCGCCTTGGCCGAGCGGAGGCAGGGCGCCCAGGCTTGCCAGGACATCCAGGTGCGGGTAGGCCGCGCGCGCGTCGCTATGGCGACGGACAGGGCCTGGACGGGAGAGGAGGAGAGGGTGGGGGAGGAAGAAAAGCAAGTGGACTACAGCTCCCAGAATTCTCCTCAACCCGCCAGGGGCTGCCCTGGCCCTGAGGGGATCCTGGGGGAGGTAGTTCCAAGGAAAGGAGCGTCTTCCAGGGTCTCTCTCTTTCTGGTGGTGAACAAACCACGACCGTGAACGGCGCAGACCCTGGGAGGCTCCGAGGAGGGGATTCGAACTCCCAGCCAGGCGCCTTAAAAAACAACCATGGAGCTCTTTGGGATCGTCGTTTTCCAAGGCTTGCCCTGAGACGGCGTCGCGCCCACCTTAAAGGGAGCCAAATTGGGGCTCTTAGTTTTGTTTTCTAAGTAGCCCTTAAAAAAAAAAAGGAGCTCGGACCAGGCTGGGCATTCCCCGCAGGGAATTGTCAGCCTTGTATATTATTATTATTAGATTTAGATTTAGATTTAGATTTTCACTGGGTGGTGAAAGTGTGCCCTCTTTGCCCAGGAGAAGGTCCTCTGGAATGCAGCTTCTGGTATGCAGAGATTTTTTCGGGATTGGGAACACAAGTACCATGGTACCCTGACTTAAGAGCAGCTTCATTTAAGAGCAATTCTACTTAAGAGCGGAAAACTGTTGGTGCTTTTAACTGCCGCCTTACAAATTTTAGATATTGTCTGCTCGACTTGCATTTTTTTTCATTTTTAACATTTTTTAACCTCCCCCCCCCCCCCCAATTTTTAGATAGGTACCCAGACTTAAGAGTAGTTTGCCTTAAGAGCATGCATTCGGAACAGATTAAATTCTTAAGTTGAGGTACCACTGTATTTAGATTGGGAAGATATGGTGGCAGGCATCAGAGTGGAACATGGTAAAATTAGGTGTGTAAAATGGCAAGAAAGGGATGGTGGTGTTCCCTGCTTTTATAGTAGGAGGAGAAAGTCACAGTCAGGTTCTTCTTGCTTACGTGCAGCCGTGTAAATCTCAGCCATAAAATTCTGCCAGACAACATCATTTCTGTCCCCAAGTCACGGGTCCAGATCCAGCTGGGACTTCAGCAGAGAGCAGCCTGCGTGGGACCTCTGGCCTCCCTGTGTTGGGAGGAGATGCCCGGTGGCCTCATCTCTGTCCCCAAAATGGCCCCTGCTGCCTCTTTTCCCTGTCCTCCTCAGCAGCCAGAGGAAATGGATCTGTAAAATACGGTTACTGTCCATGTAAGGTTATTGAAATAAAACAGGAGCAGCCATGTAGTAATTAGAAGATATGCATACAGGTGTTGGCGATGCCTTTATAGGCTGCTAAAAAAACCCCCAAACAATCAGTAGCATATTGGGCATCATGCATCCCTTGCTTATGTCATCCCCTGACTTTTCCTCCCCTCACCCTAGACGATCTTCATCCAGAGGAACAAACCCCAGAAAGAACCCCTGGGTTTATTGGGCCAGCGAGGTTTTGCCCTCAACGACTACTTAATTGGCCGCCCCATCGGGAAAGGCTGCAGCGCCTCCGTGTATGAAGCTGCTGTTCCGTGTGAAGCCGCTGGTGGCGAGGGGAGCTGGGAGTCTCGTCCCAACGATCATCCGCCGGCGCAAGACCCTGGCCCGGCCAGCGGCTGGAGAGCGGCCTACCCCTTGGCCATCAAGATGATGTGGAACATTTCGGTGAGGCCCAGGACATCAGTTTGCTTTCCAAGAAAAGAGAGTAAATGGTTGGGTTCAGAACAGTTTCTAAGGAACCCCCAGTCTTAAGAGTTTTAAAAATGTCTGTCTCTGTGTTATGTATTCTGCAAACCTTCCATCAGGGGCCTTGAGTTTCTTTTGTTAAGGCAAAGGGTATTCAGTATTTGCAAAAGGGATCAGCGGCATCTGAACCCCATTGTCAAACTAAAGCTCCCAGAAGCCTTTGGTATCATAAGAACATAAGAACATAAGAAGAGCCCTGCTGGATCAGGCCAAAGGCCCATCTAGTCCAGCTCCCTGTATCTCACAGGGGCCCCATCAGATGCATCTGGGAGTGCATGAGACTAGATCTCTGTCTCCTGACACCACTCCCCTGCATCTGGTCCTTGAAGGACCCCGGTTTTAAGCTGGGAGATGACATATCTCGGCCATGGTTTGTAACCTGTGATGAACTTTTCCTCCAGGAATCTGTCTAATCCCCTTCTGAAGGCATCCAGTCCAGATGCCATCACCACATCCTGTGGCAGGGAGTTCCATAGACTTACAACGCGCTGGGTGAAAAAATATTTTCTTTTGTCAGTTCTTACTCTCCCAGCACTCAATTTGAGTGTATGTCCCCTAGTTCTGGTATTTTGGGAGAGGGAGAAGAGCTTCCCTCTATCCACTTTACTCATACCCTGCATTATTTTGTACGTCTCAATCCTCAAGCGCCTTTTTTCCAGACTAAAGAGGCCCAAATGTTTTAGCCTTTCTTCATAAGGGAGGTGCCCCAGCCCAGTAATCATTTTAGTCGCTCTCTTCTGCACCTTTTCCAGTTCCACTATGTCTTTTATGAGATGCGGTGACCAGAATTGTACACAATACTCCAGGTGGGGCCTTACTATTGTTTTGTATAATGGCATTATAATGTTGGCTGTTTTATTTTCAATCCCCTTTTTGATAATCCCTAGCAGGGAATTGGCCTTCTTCACCGCTGCCACACATTGGGGAGACACCTTCATGGAGCTGTCTACCAACACACCAAGATCTCTTTCCTGATCCGTCACGGATAACTCAGAGCCCATGAGTTGATAGATGAAGTTTGGATTTTTTGCCCCAATATGCATTACTTTACATTTGGTTACATTAAAACACATTTGCCATTTCTCAGCCCATTCCCCCAGTTTGGAGAGATCCTTCTGGAGCTCTTCACAATCTTCTCTGGTTTTTACCACACGGAAAAGTTTTGTGTCATCTGCAAACTTGGCCACCTCACTGTTTATCCCTGTCTCCAGGTCATTTATGAACAGATTGAAAAGCACCGGTCCCAGGACCGAGCCCTGGGGCACACCGCTTTTCACTTCTCTCCATTGTGAAAATTTCCCATTGACACCTACTCTTTGTTTCCGGGATCTCAACCAGTTCTCAATCCATAAGAGGACCTGCCCTCTTATGCCCTGACTGTGCAATTTTCTCAGCAGCCTTTGGTGAGGGACTGTGTCAAAAGCCTTTTGAAAATCCAGATAGACTATATCCACCGGTTCACCCAAATCCACGTGCCTGTTGACCTTTTCAAAAAATTCTAAAAGGTTTGTAAGACAAGATTTACCCTTACAGAAGCCATGCTGATTTTCTCTCAGCAAGGTTTGTTCTTTTATGTGTTTTAAGATTTTCTCTTGGATGAGGCTTTCCACCATCTTCCCTGGGACAGATGTAAGGCTAACCGGCCTGTAGTTTCCTGGGTCCCCCCTCCTTCCTTTTTTAAAAATTGGTGTGACATCTGCTATCCTCCAGTCCTCCGGCACTGTGGCCGTTTTAAGAGACAAGTTGCATATAACCATTAAGAGATTTGCAATTTCATTTCTCAGTTCCCTAATAACCCTTGGGTGGATGCCATCTGGGCCCGGTGACTTGTTAATCCTCAATTTATCAATTAGTCCTAAAACCTCCTCTCTTTTAACCTGTATTAGATTTAATTCTTTAGTCAAGAGGGGCGGCTGAGGCAGCGGAATCCGTTCAAGGTCCTCTGTCGTGAAGACAGACGCAAAAAACTCATTCAATTTCTCTGCAATGTCCAAGTCCTCCTTAACCTCCCCTTTTCCTCCCTCACCATCCAGAGGCCCAACTGGTTCTCTGGCAGGTTTTCTACTTCTAACATATTTAAAGAAGCTTTTATTATTACCCTTTATATTGCTAGCCATTCGTTCCTCAAAGTCTTTCTTTGCCTCCCTTATCATCTTCTTACATTTCTTTTGCCAGAGTTTGTGTTCCTTTTTATTTTCCTCATTTGGGGAGGATTTCCATTTACAGAAGGACCTCTCCTTGTGCTTTAGAGCCTCTCTAACTCCATTCGTTAACCATGCCGGTGTCCTCTTGGACTTAAATGAGCTCTTCTTTCTTTGTGGTATGCACTTGTGCTGGGCCTCTATTATTGTTGTTTTAAACAGGCTCCATGCACTCTGAAGAGATTGGATTCTTCTAACCCTCCCCTTCAGTTTCTCTCTAACTAGTTTCCTCATCTGAGGGAAGTTTGCCCTTCGAAAATCAAGGGTTTTTATGTCTGATTTGGTTGACACTCTTCCTCCGACATGCATGCAGACACGTTGGCCAGGATTCCTGGGAGATGCAGTCCAAGAACAACCCCCCGACAGGGACCCAGGGGTTTGGAAGCACTTGCTACTCCAGTAGATACACGACAGTCCTGTTGTCCCCAGTGCTGTGGGGACTTAGTTTCCTTTTCTAGCATCCTGACTCATGGCATCTGTTGTTGTTGGTTTCCTCCTTGTGAGGCATGTGCCTCCTTCCCTCCAGGGTCTTGCCCTGGAACCATGACAGGAGCCCCGCCCAAAGGTGGCCCTCGGAAGCCAAGTCCAGTGGCTTTCCCTGGGCTGCCTGGGAATACCTGTTGGGGGTGGCCACCTTGGGCCCTCCGCCCGGCAGGGGCACCGCGGCCTCTTTTCTCAGGAGAATGACGTCCTTCTTGCAGGCCGGCTCCTCAAGCGAAGGCCTCCTCCGGACCATGTCCCAGGAGCTGGTTCCAGCCAGCAGCCGCGCCTTCCCTGGAGAATTCGGAGCCCTCGCTTGCCCCAGGTAGGATTCCTGACCCCTGGGAGCTTGTCATGGGTGTGGGTGTTGTTTGTGCTTTGGGATCCCCCACCCCCCGCCCAACACACGTGCACTCCAGAAATGTTTAATGGCGGCTTTAGTTTCTCCAGGGTAGAGATCTGCACACACTCCTCGCTGCATTGGACCTCGTGTAGACTATATTGCTCCTCTTGTGTTTCTCCTCTACCTTGGAGAAACCAAACAGCCACAAAACAGGAGGCTGGCCCAGCACAGGAGGGGCAACAGCTCAGGACCAGACGCAGCAGTTACACCTCCATCTGAAGGACAAAGGGCACTCATTCAAGGATGAGGATGTACAAGACATATTAGACAGAGAGTTCAGGGGTGGCGAACCTTCGGCACTCCAGATGTTTAGGACCACAATTTCCAGTCCTTTGTCATTGGGAATGTAGGCTTGGAATTCTGGGAGTTGTGGTCCAAAACATCTGGCTTGACAAAGGTTCGCCACCACCGGGATAGGTGGTTTGAGAGAGGCGTCAGGGAAGCCATGTATGTGAGTATTGAAAACCCCTCTCTCAACAGAGCTGGGGGGGCCTCAGGCACAGTCTATCTGCCACTTATACACAATACCCAGACAAATCAAAAATATTTCACACCTCCACCAGCAAGGCCACAGCTAATGACCCCTACTTAATGGGTGTTGAGAAAGGTTGCATAGGGATGACTTTCACACACCTTAGGCCATTGCCCACCTTATGAGCTTATTCATACCAGGGTGGTGTGAAGCCAAGGTGAACTATAAAATGGAGGACTTGCCACTAATCACGTCTTAATTGTATTGGACTGTATATTATCCTTCATTACTGTAAGCCGCCTTGGGTCCTGCACTAGCTGTATTCAGACTGATGAAGCTGTTTGGATGAACAGCGAAACGTTTCTATCTCTCAGAAAAGAAGTCCAGTAGCCATGACTCAACTTCCAGATAAACTCACCTGGATGATTGAGAATCTTCACAGACATATTTTCCATGGAGAAAGACAGGGTAAAAATACTCTACAACAAACAAACAAACAAATAAACTTCCTTCAAACTGACGAACCCACTTGGATGAATTGCAAAACATTTTGATCTTTTGCCATGACTCAACTTCCAGATAAATTCACCCGGATGACTGAGAATCTTCACAGGCATGTTGGACAAAGATGGTTGCCTGAATTTCTCTTGAAGGCCTCCAGTCTCTGAGCCCTCACCACCTCCTGAAGTCACGGGTTCCATTGTCATATTCTGGTTGCTTCTGCCCATTCTTCCTGGTGGCAAGCTCAGACCCTTTGTTTCCATTGCCCCCCCCCCCTTTTAAGCCATAGCGCTCTACCTCACAGGGTTGTCGTGCAGAAGTACCTGGTTGAAATAACTGAAGGCCCTTTTGCCCATGAAATCTGGAGGAGGAGGAGGAGGAGGAGGAGGAGTGATGGGCAATGCTAACAGGTGTGTGTGTGTGTCTCTTCCTGCGACAGGAAACCCTTCTTTGGGAAGAAGAGGCTGAAACCTCACCCAAACATAGTCCAGGTGATCCGAGCGTTCACCTCGGAGGTGCCCCTGCTCCCCGGCGCCCTGGTCGACTACCCAGATGTTCTGCCTTCCACCCTGAACCCTTCAGGGATCGGACACAGCCGCACCCTCTTCCTGGTGATGAAGAAGTAAGTCCTCATCTGCATCAGGTTTCTAAACCTCAGCGGAATCAGCAAGTCCTTCTGGGCAAGCCGGCAGAATGACCGGGCGGGGCCAGTCCTCTGAAGGGGGGGGGGGAACCACTTCTGGATATTCTCTCTCCTAAGAAGATCTCGAAAAGGGTCGCCATAAAACTGACCTCCCTGCACAGGATGATGATGATGATCATCATCATCATCATCACACAGCAGAGAAGATAACTATACATGGATTTTGTATTACCAATCACTAGTTGAACGCTTCCCAAGTGTTTAGGACTACGTGATGTATCAGTGAATTATGCAAGCAGATCCCAGTAAGGTGGCTTTATGCATCTGACTGATGGTGACTTTATTAACTCCAATTTCTTCTAAATACTTGCTTAGCTCTTTAGGTCCCCTTTAGGGCAATTACCACTGGGACCCCATGAGTCTCTGTGCCAGAGTCTCTCTATGCCAGAGTCTCTGAAGTTCAATTTTCAGATCCTGATATTGGGTAATTTTTTTCAAGTTGTTTCTCAGTGACTCTACTATCACCTGATATAGCAATATCAATGATCCACACTGTTTTCACAATCATAATATCCAGGGCATTGTCCTCCAAAACCCTGTATGTCTGTATTCAGAAGTTCCAAAGTAATTTTGCATGGTCATTTTCAATCACTTTTTCAGGCTTATGATTCCCACCAGTTCTTTGTTGCAGGCAGATGATAGTTGTGACACGCATTCCAGTGGACCATTTGAGCAATTACATTATGACACTGTTTGTAATCAGTCTGAGTTGTTGTTATAGGATTGAAATAGTTTCTTTACTTCATGAAGACTGTTTTTAAAACAAGAAAAAGAAAGAGGAAAAATCAGAACATTAAAATAGGATTCAGAAGGCTGTAGAGACAGAGAGTAAACTGGAAATGTAGAAGAGAGAGAAAAGATGACCCAGTGGCTTTGGAAGAAACCCACTTGGATGAATTGGAAAACATTTTGCAATTGGGGATCTAAATTGAAGTGAAGGGTGCCTTGTGTTGTTTCTGCTGAGGAAGAGTCCATTTTATACCTTTTTGGGGCATGGACGGGGGCAGGGAACATTTTCCCCTTTGTGACGGCGGTGGACATGTGAGAGCCCCACCCCCAACCCCCTCCTGCTGCTCAGAGACCCTTCCTGCCCTGGGGCCGAAGGGATGGGTCAAGGCCGCTTTCCCCAGTCTAGACCGGGTGGGCTCCCTGTCCCTTTGCAAGGATAACCCCCCCCCCAAGAGCCCACCAGCCTCTGCTTGTCCTTCCCAGTTACCCCTGCACCCTGCGCCAGTATCTCCGGGAGGCGGCGCCAGCCCCCCGCACGGCCACCACAATGATGCTGCAGCTGCTGGAAGCGGTGGACCATCTCGTCCGGCACGGCGTGGCTCACCGGGATTTGAAGACGGACAACATTCTGGTTGAATTTGATTCCGGTATGGGGGCTGGCGTGGGGCTGGGCTGGGTTGGAAGGGGGGCAAGCAGCTTCGGGCATCTACGGGCAGGAGGAGCCCTGGTGCCCGACCCTTTCGCATGCTGGGAGGGACGACCCCCCCCCCCCAATACCCTCTCCTGCCTTGTTTTGCAAAGGTGCAGCTGGCCCCACAGGGAAGCCGTGTGTGTGTGTGTGTGTCCGTCCGTGTGTCTATCCCTCTGAACTGTTTCTGGGATCTGGGGGAGGGGGGATGTTATAAGAGGAAAGGAATGAAAACCTCCAGGTCCCTTTGAGGCCAAGCCACCTTGCTCCCACCAGTGGGGGTTCCACTTAGGCTTTTGCCCCCCCCCCCCAATTTTGATCCCCCCCCCCCCCCCATTGCTGTCCTTTCCAGCTGGCTCTCCAGGGCTGCTCCTCACCGACTTCGGCTGCTGCTTGGCGGATGAAAAGGTGGGCCTGAAGCTGCCCTTCCCCAGCTGGTACGTGGACCGCGGAGGCAACAGCTGCCTCATGGCCCCCGAGGTAAGGCCGGGTCAGGAGCAGCGGGGTGGGGGTGGGGGGTGTGGTTGTGGCACAGCAGCCCCCTCCCCCCGTGCCTCTCGTGGGTGGGTTCCTCCAGAGGGGCTTCCAGAGCTTGAGCCCCTTCCCAGCGGAAGCCAGACCGAGGTCCAACAGCCTGTTTGTTTAACGTTTAGCACATCCGCCTGCCCATTCGAGTTCTATTCTGAGATATGACAACAGTGTGGTTACGTCAATAATTTAGAAAAACGGGATGAAACTGGGGAAGAAATCATTAGAAGCAGAGAGGTGCCCCACCGGAGCCAGTGGCAGGATAAAAACCCACCCAAAGGCCCAGAAACACCCAAGGTCCCACCGCCTGCCTGCCTGCCTGCCTGCCTGCCTGCCATGCCAGGGACCTGCGGGGGCCCCTCTTCTGCAGGGGGCTGAGCCTGTGCTGCTCCAGTTCAGGCCCGTCCTTATGGTGTGCCCCCCACCCCCCACCCCGCACTCTGCCTTCAGGGTCCCGAGGGATTGTTTCTTACACGGAAGGAAGCCAAGGAGAGAACCACTTAGTTGGGAAACTGGTTTGGGGTTGGAAAATTGGGGCGCATCCTATACATTGGGGGTGTCTTAGAGATGGAAAGAACTACAGTGACATTATTATAATGATATTAACAACATTATTGGGTGGCAAAGTGGTCAAAGCTACTAAGACCCAGGAGTAGAGATGGGCACGAAACGCCAAATGGCGTTTCGTTTCAAACAAAATGAATTTTTTTCATTCTTCATTTTGTTTTGTTTTTTAAACTTTCCCCCCTAGTGATGACTAGCTGGCCTGTGGGATGGACAATCCTTTAAAAAATTTTTTTTATTTTATTTTTTTCCCTAGCGCTGACCAGCTGGCTCCTGGGTTGCTTGGTGCTTTTTAAAATTTATTTTTATTTTTATTTCCCCCCCCCTTAGCAACAATCAGCTGGCTCCCAAGCTGGTCGGCACTTTAAAATTGTTTTTATCCCCCCCCCAGTACTGACCAGCTGGCCTGCGCATTTTATTTTTACATAAGCACTGATCAGCTGTAGTGAAGGCCAATTGGCACTTTTTTTTGCCTGTGGGGCTGGTTGGCAGAGCCACATCAGCTTGGAGAGAGCTCTGGATTGGGAGGGGGGAATGCAAAATTGAACAAAATGAAAATTTCCGTTTCGTTTTTTTTTTTTAGGGGTCAGTTCATTATCATTTCATTATGTAATGAATAACGAAATGAACAAAACATTTGTTTCATGCCCACCTCTACTCAGGAGGCCTGGATTCAAGTCTCCACTGAGCCCTGGTGCCCACTGGGGGCCCTGGGGGGGGGAGCAGGCGTGTTCCCTCACCTGCCTTACAAGCTGGTTGTGGAGACGAAGCCTGTAATTTAATGATTAAGAAGGGAGAGTTTAAAAGACATATTTTTATGATATATATGGGGTAGATTTATCAAACATGTGCTGGTGAGAAATAAAGGTAACATTCCAGCGCAACGGTCAGTTCAGTTCTGGAGGGGAGACTAATAAGAATCAAGATTGTTTAAGAGGTCCCGCTGGCGGAGGGGAGCACTCTTGGTGTGGTATTTTGTATTTTGGTATGTGTTTTCAATTGTATTTTGTTTTAAATTAAACAAGATTATTTTTATTTTAAAATAGAAGCCCCCCCCCCCGCCGCCAGGGTGTATAAGCAACAGGTAGATAAGAAAAGCCCTCCCACAGACACACACACACCCAACAAACACCCCAAGGGATACCGCTTTGCGGGGCCTTCAATTTGCCTCTCTTGGTTCTGTCTGCCTGGGGTGGCTTCCCCTCCGTGGCCTTTCTCTCCCTTCCACAGGTGGCCACAGCCACTCCGGGGCCGGGCGTGGTGATAGACTACACCAAAGCAGACGCGTGGGCCGTCGGGGCCATTGCCTACGAGATTCTCGGCACCTGCAACCCTTTCTATGGCAGAGCGGGAGGGGCGGCGGCGGCCTTGGAGAGCAGGAGCTACCGCGAACACCAACTGCCCCCCTTGCCGGAGGGGACCCCCCTGGAAGTGAAGGAGCTGGTTCGGCGGCTGCTACGGCGAGACCCCGCCAAGGTGCGTTCCGCTCGGCTTCCTGCAAGGAAATGCCACCCCCCCCCCACACACACACATAATCAAAGGGTGGGAGCAGAAAGCCCTGGGCAACATTGGGTCAGAGAAGAGGGCCTGGGAAAACGGGTGGAGGACTGCCTCCATTTGCCCCCCCCACACACACACACCGGTGCTCCTCTGTGGTGCATCAGGAAGGGAATGGAAGTCCGTTAAAACATTGAGGCCTCCGCCACCTAACTGCATCCAGGCAACATCTCTCAGAAATTGGAAGCGTTAGAGTTTGGGGCTCCAAGTCCCACAATACTGTACACCAGCCGCCGCCGCCACTAGGGCAGCCAATGAAGTTCTGGGATCACATAGCCCAGGTCCTGGGTTTCGAGAGACGGCGGGCAACAGGTGGGGATGGGGGGACCTTGCCTGCAGTTGGTTCCTTTTTTGCTTTGCTGAGTTCCAGCGTCTTGAGTCGGCAGGAGATAGGAGGCCTCCTTCCGTTTCCCTTTTCCAGATGCCTTCAGGAATGCCCAAACAGATATCTTTGCTGCCTGCTGGGGAGGCCGAAGGGAGGCCGGCCAGAGGTTTTTCCTGGAATGGCTCTGGGGAGAGGCCTAAGTGCCTGAGAGAGACCTTGGCCAGAAGTGCCCCTCTGGCGCTTCTGAGGGCACTGCGGGGAACGGGAACCGAGGAAGGAGGGTGTCCGATGGCCGCCTGAGCCATCCGGGAGGCTCCCCCGTTCCCTCTGGCCCTGCCTTCTCCCACACAGGCCGGCTGGAGCCGGAGGGAGAGGAAGCACCGATGGCCACCCCATGGGCCTGACCTCTCTCCCCCCCCCCCAACTCTGCTTTGGTTTTTCCAGAGACTTTCTGCCCGAATCGCCGCCAACGTCCTCCATCTCTGCCTCTGGGGCGAATATGTTCTCTGCTCGGAGGATGCCCTGAAACTCGACCGGGTGGTCGGTTGGCTGCTTCACCAGTCGGCGGCCACTCTGCTGACGGACCGGCTGGGAGACGGGGCCAGGGTGGAAGCCAAGCTGAAGCGATGCTTCCTGGCCAACCTGGACTACGACGAACTCTCCCAGGCGGCCGCCCTGCTCCGTGCCTGGGCGGCATAAAAGGGGGCGCAGCAGCCTTGGCAGCCTCTTTGGGGAACGTTTCCCTCCAAATCTGCTTAGCCCCCCCCCCTTCGTTGCTCTTAAAATAGCTGTGCATTCCTGGAGCGTCATAGGGGCCGAGGTGGTTGGGGGGGGAGCAGCCACTGAGCGAGTGATTCCTGCGTGCAGCCAGGCCTTGTGAGTAGAAAACACACCCTGTGTTGATTCCGTTGTGTTGGTCTTGCTTCTAAACTCAAGCTCCCCTTCTCCATTCTTTTGAGCATTTTAAGGAAGCATTTTGTTTTGGAAGTAGAAGGTAACAGGTGAAAGCAAACAGCAGCCTCAGACAACATGCAGCAGGCTGTCTTGCCCTCCTCAACATAGAGACGGAAAGGTCCCTGCCAGGTGAGGGCAGAGGGAGCCTCCTCATAGAAAACCTCCCCAAACACCCCCACCCCCCACCCCCACAGAGACACCCAACCTCAACACCATTTATTCATTCTCCTTCCCCAAACAAACCTGATCACATCAAACTCCATGTTTTTTTTTTTTTGGTCTGCCCAGGGCCTTCAGGGCAGCTTCTCTCTGAAAAACCAGGCACCCCCAAAGATGGTTGCGAGCTCGTCCTTCGGGAACTTAAAAAAGAGCACCGCCTCTTTCCCTTGCCCCCTGAATCGGACCCTGTGAGGCAGCCGCTGGCTTGTGAAAAGGTCTTCCCAGCCACTGGCCAAGGAGGTCCTCCCCCCCCCCCCCCGTAAGAAAGATGGAGAGGAAAGGAGCAAGTGAAGTGTGGGAGGGGGAGTTGGAAAACCTGGCAGAAAGCCGGGGCTCGAGGAGCTCTCTCTGCCACGGGGGAAGGTGAAGCGTGGATGTTCCACCCAAGAGCTGGACTGGAGAACCCATCTTGACCCTCCAGCCGCCCTCCCCAGCCTCTTGTGAGACTTTGTAGCTGGGATACGAGAGAGCTCTTGGTGGCCATTGGCAGGAAAGTTTCGTTGTTTGGTGCAATAAAATGTGTGTTCTTGGAAACATTGGCTCGCCTTGGCTATTTTCTGGACCTGCACTCAGATCCCGGGAGGCGTTGCAACATTGCATTGGCAGAAATGGCTCTCGGAAGCGGTCCAGAGCTTGGGTTGGCGTTTTGGATGCCGCTTTTTCTGTACTTAAAAACAAAGTGAGGGATTCACGCTGTCTGCAAAGCTCTGCTTTCTGTTTTGGAAAAGAGAGGCAAGCTTCCGTCCCTTCAAGACGAGGTGTTCCTAAGCAAACAGCGTGCAGGCAATGTCTGTCAAGGCCTCGGAAGGGAGAGCGACAGATTTCCAGGGGTTCGGAACGAATCGGATCCATTTTGCCCTTGGAGGCAGAGCAGAAGAGGCTCGTTATCAAAACACTTGGCTTCTAAAACAGGAGTTTCTGGTTTTGACCAAACCACCTCCCAAGTAGGCATGCCGGCTCAGTCCAAAAGAATGGTCTTCTGAACTTCACAGGTCTCGGATGCCAATCAGATTTGGCCAGGTTTTGACGTGAATCCCTGTACGTGGCCTCTGGGGGGGGGGTACACACCGGAACGTTTAGGAGGAGGCGAAGAGTTGAAAAATTGAATCATGTCGGAAGATGGCACAAACCTTACTTATCCTAGTATGAAAAAAAGGTCTTCCCATTACTTTTCCACGTGACTTTTCAAGGGCACTTTCATATCAACTTGAGGTGCAAAAGGTTTTTCCAGGCGGTGCTTGCTGTGCCATTTGAGCCCAGGGAGGAGAGAGGCTGCAGGGGGTGGCGGGGGTGTGTGGCGGCATTCCCTCCCCAAAGCCTCCCGGGCGACTCTGGGAAACACCCGGGTCCTGCCTTGGCCCTCCCAGTGCCTGGCCGGACGCCGCCTCTGTCTCGCTGGGGGTGCAGCCCCCTCTTCAGGGGGACACGGCCAAAATGCCAGCCTGGCTTTCGGGACCCGGGCCTCCTTCAGTGCCTTCCAGGCAGCCCCTGGGTTTCCTCTCAGGAGCAGCAAAGCTACCCTGGCGATGCCCAGCCTTGGCTCCGTGCCCGGCACCCTCCCTGGCTCCTTCTTGATCAGCTGGGGGTCCGAGCATCGTCTCTGGCCCCAGCTGGCCTCCGGCCTCGGCTTCAATGTGCCCCCAAGTGCCGACAGTGTCCGGACCCGTGGGGGTCTGCTCCATGTACAGGCTGCCCGTCCGGGATTCAGCCGAGGGCCTGGACGTGGCTTTTGTGGGGGTTCTGCTCGACACGGGCACCTCCAATCGCCCGGGGGCCAGGTGAGTAAGTGGGGACCCTTCCCCCCCTCTAGGGAGGGGGATTCGAACCTGCTCCAAAGGGGCTGGAGGAGTCTGAATGTCTCTCTGTGTGTCCCTATGTGTGTGTTTTTATATCGACCTGAAAAATAAGTTTTCCAGCTTTAGTGTCATTCTTTGTCTTAAAATGCACGTGGAAAGCGAATTAACGCCCAGTTTAATGGGTTTGCCCTCCAGTCACCTTTTTCCTGCTGGAGCTTGCGGTGTGGAGTGGGGTGGGGGAACGCTCCAGGGAATGTCACATTGTTAGTTTGTTTATGAGTTTTAACTTGACAAGTGACAACAAGCGATGCAGGAAGAAGTTTGTTTTTACTTTGCAACAAATAAGAGCAAGGAATTGAAACATGAAAAATGTGTAAAACTTTTCAGGCTCTTCCTGCTGCCACACACTCAACCCGCTGGCTCCCTGCTGGCAACGGAGCAGAAGGAAAAGTGCAAAAGGTTTTTCCGGGCGGTGCTTGCTGTGCCATTTGAGCCCAGGGCGAAGAGAGGCTGCGTGGGGCGGGTGGGGGGGCGTTCCCTCCCCAAGGCCTCCCGGAGCAACTCGGAGGAACAGCTGGGTCCTGCCTTGGCCCTCCCAGTGCCCGGCCAGATGCCGCCTCTGTCTCGCTGGGGGTGCAGCCCCCTCTTCTGGGGGACACTTGGCCGAAATGCCAGCCTGGCTTTCAGGACCCGGGCAGCTCCTGGGCCTCCTCTCAGGGCCAGCAAAGCCACCCTGGTGGCAGCCGGCCTTGGCTCCGCACCCGGCACCCTCCCTGGCTCCTTCTTGAGCAGCCGGGGGGCCGAGTGTCGTCTCTGGCCCCGGCTGGCCTCTGGCCTCGGCTTCAATGTGCCCCCGAGTGCTGAGACAGTGGCCCGACCCGTGGGGGTCTGCTCCATGTACCGGCTACCCATCCGGGATTCAGCCGAGGGCCTGGATGTGGCTTTTGTGGGGGTTCCGCTCGACACGGGCACCTCCAATCGCCCGGGGGCCAGGTGAGTAAGTGGGGACCCTCTCCAAAGGGGCTGGAGGCCTCTGAATCTCTCTCTCTCTCTCTCTCTCTCTCTCTCTCTCTCTGTGTGTGTGTGTGTGTGTGTGTGTGTGTGTGTGTGTGTCTGTGCGTGCATGCACTTTTCTCCTCTGGGTCTCCAAAGGTTCTCGGCATGAGGTGCTGGAGCCGAGCTGGCCCACTTCAGCAGGAAAGGGTATTGTTGGAGCAGGAGGTCTAAGCAACCCACCAGCAGAGCCGGAAGGGCTCCTCAAGGGGTCATCTAGTCCAGCCCCTGACAGGGAGGCCCAGCAGGGCATCAAACTCCCAACCCCTGGCTCCAAAGTCGGTGGCCACTGCACCACGGAATGGACCCCGGGACAGACGAGAACTCGCGTGCCATGCAAACAACCCTGTGGCCCTTGCCGTGGCTTCCCATGGTCAACGGGACCTCTAGGCTCTGCCACTAGATCTGGTCTGAGCCTGGCTCTTGGGGGTGGGGGACACAGGCAAGAGGGTCAGCGACAGAAGGCAGCCAGTAGTCCCTCTGCAGGAACGGTGGGGAGCAAAGCAGTTGAGTGGGTAGGGCATGCCCGGGTTCAAGTCCTCCTGCTTGGCCCCCCGGAAGGATGACTGGCTGAGATTCCCCTGGAGGAAGAAGCTGATGGGGCCGTGGGCTCTGCTCGGTGGGAAGAGCCTCCGGAGAGGCCACCTGGGGGTCCCAAGGGCACCGCCCGGAGGAGGGGAACGGCCGGGAATGCCAGCCACCCTGGAGGACTTTGTCCTTCAGGTCCCCTGGAAGGCTTCCCGGAAGTCAGGCTCCACTGGCTCTCCCGTAACTCAAGAGCTAGTCCAGTGGGAGATGCCAAGGACCAAGCGAGGGCTTTCTGGGAAAAGGCCCAGACCCTGCCTGCTTTCTCGGGGTGCAACGCAGCTACACGCGCTCGCCCCCCCCCCAGCAGCTGCACCTTCCCAAGGGTCTTGCCCCTTCGCTCTCTCTCAGTTCTTGTCTCCAGTGGACCAAGGTTCTACACACACACCACACACACACACACACATGCACGCACGCACGCACGCACCACACACACGAAACAGCAGCGCTAGTCCACTTGTGGAAGAGGCAGGCGGTGACCCCCTGCGGCCTTCTTCCCTTCCAGGTTTGGCCCTCGCCACATCCGGGCCGAGTCAGCGATGGTGAGGCGGTTCAACCCCAGCACCGGGGCGGATCCCTACCACTCCCTGGTGGTGGCTGACATTGGCGACATCAACGTCAACCTGTACAACCTGAGGGACAGCTGCAGGCAAATCCGAGAAGCCTTCCGGAAGATCGTCGCAGGGGGCTGCGTACCCCTCACGATGGGTAAGAGGGGGCAGGAGGGCTTCCTGCACGTATGCACGGGCCCGCACACACAGGGAGGAGAAGCTGGGGGGACTGTATGTACAACCCCAGCACAAGGATGGACAGCGCCCTTCGTGGGTCCCTGGGAGATCAAGAGGAGCTGAGCTTTTTGGATTCCTGCAGGATTCTTCTCTGCACCCATGACTTGATCTGCTCTGAGACCCAACCTGGTACTGTAGATGAGGACCTTCTTACCTGCAGGGTCAAATAGCCCCCGATCCACGTGGTCTGAAAAGAAGTAACTTCCAGGGATAACCTTCCCCCCCCTCCATTCACTGCCCTTCCTACACTGGCTTGCCGCCCTGGACACCGCTGTTGATTGCTTTATTGTTTTATCTGTTTATTTGCTATGGTATTGTGTAAACCGCCCTGAGTCCCCTTGGGGGAAATAGGTGCGGTATATAAGTTTGAAAATAAATAAATAAATAAATAAAATAAGTGCACCTATTGGGAGAAAAAATTCACAAGTATATATTTCTGAATATGAAGTTACCATATTTGAAGCAAGCCACATTTTATCAGGCTCTGCAGGGGTGGTTTTTGTTTTTGTGTGTGTGTGTGTGTCTAATAGCCAATGTGGCCATGCTGGCATACATCCTGAGAGCGGCCACCGCCGTCTGTTCCAGCAGCAAACCCTGGGCAGCAGCCCGGAAGCGTATGAACCAAGCCAGTCCTAGCACATGGCCAGGAAGGCTGGCGTTTTGCAAGGGTTGCAGGTCTGAATTGCCTACCCAAGATCAAACCTGCCACAAATGGCCTTGCAGTCCAGTTTGCTAGATGGTGGCACTCCTGGAAGAACCCGGTGGAAAGTCTAATAATTCTCCCTGGAACTCAGAAATCCCAAGTGGTTTGTCCCAGAAAACGCAGGTTCCACCACAGAAGCACGGAGCTTAAATTGCACGGTCCAGCAATTGAATTACTCTTTTTTATTATTATTCTCACAGGTGGAGACCACACAATAACATACCCTATCTTGCAAGCTGTTGCAGAAAAGTAAGTCTTCTGTCGTGATTTTTTTCATGCCCAAGGCAGACATTTCCAAATGGTTTCTGCCCTAGATTTTCCATCTTTAGAGTAGCTCCATCCCACCTCAACGGGGCCCCGTCCGTCAGAGGCCGAAGGGATCAAGTGGAGTGAGAGATGTAGAGAAAGTCCTATTACAGTCCTTGTAATTTGGTTCCGGCCTGATGGCACATAATAAAAATGTAAATATAAATTGCTTCTAAAACCAAATGTTTAATGAAAGGTCAAAGGGGTTGACAAATATTTTCAATAAGCAGATAGCCAAGGCTTTTGACGGCCAAAATAACCGGTTGGTGTATGTCATTCATGATGTCTCCTGTTCAATCAGACACGGTCCTGTAGGGCTGGTGCATGTGGATGCTCACACAGACACGGCGGATGAGGCATTAGGGGAAAAGATCTACCACGGGACCCCCTTCCGGCGTTGTGTAGACGAGGGACTCCTGGACTGCAAGCGGGTCATCCAGATCGGAATCCGTGGCTCCTCGTACTCCGCAGACCCTTACAAGTATTGCCAAGACCAGGTAATTGCTCTGAATGGTGGCTGCTCCACGTGTCAATTGCTCTGTATGGTGGTTGCTCCACATGGCGATTGGTCCACATGGTGATTATTTCACATGGTGATTGCTCCAGGTGGTGACTGCTGTGTACAGTGGCTGCTCCATGTGGTAATTGATCCATGTGGCAATTGATCCACATGGTGATTGCTCTGTATAGTGGCTGTTCCACAGGGCGATTGATCCACATGGTTGTTGCTCCACATGGTGATTATTCCACATGGTGATTGCTCTGTAATGGTGGCTGCTCCACGTGGTGATTGTTCTACATTGTGATTGTTCCCCATGGTGATTGATCCACATGGTGACTGCTCAGTATGGTGGTTGCTCCAGCTGTTCCTCACTTGAGGCTGTTTTTACCCTGGAGATTAAACGATGCATTTCCAGTCCCTTTGGGTTGCCTCCTCCATCTCTATCTTGCACCTTTTCAATGTCCCTTTATAGCTGCCATTCCCAGGGCAGGACAGGCAACGCGTGCAAATGCTTCCTGAGGGCTGTGGTTCTCCGTTCTGAAGCTTTTGAGGTTTTCTTCAGGGCTTCCGGGTCGTGTTTGCAGAAGACTGTTGGTGGAAGTCCCTGGTCCCGCTGATGGCTGAAGTGAGACAGCAAATGGGAGACAAGCCGGTTTATATCAGTTTCGATATTGACGGCATTGACCCAGCCTACGCCCCTGGCACTGGAACACCTGAAATTGCAGGACTCACTCCTGGCCAGGTACAACTTGGGGGAATAACGGGCAAGAAGGGCAGGTGATTTACTGCATCTTTAGGTGGAGGGAGAGTGAGGACCTTTGGGCTTAGATGGCCTTAAAGGTGGGTTGTGTGTGTGTGGGGGGGGGGAATCCGCAGAGGAGGTCTCAGCCCTTCCCAGGTCAGAAATGAGCCTCCATGTACAGATGCAGTGCCCCTTTAAGAGGGAATGGATCCAGGGAGATCCAGGGAAGCACACTGCCTCGTGCCTCCCCTGCGGACTTTTCCGACGCCAGTGGGCTGGCCCACTCAGCAGACCACTCTCGGTCCCTGCATGGGCATCTGCTGGCACCCTTGTCTAGGGTGCTGGCCAGAATTCTGCATTGTAGGTATGGGGGCTGCCAGTGGAATGGCATAGATCGCAGCCATGTGCAAAGGGTCTCAAGGCCAACACCGTCCAGAGCCAAAGGAGGGAACTCCTTTCCACTTCGAGGGCCAAATTTGGCTGTTCTTCAGCCTGCATTCTGGGCAGGGGGAGATATCGGCATGTTTTCTCAGAAACTCACTCAGCATTGGGAGAGGAATCTAACTTTTCAGAATGGCAGAGGAAGAGGGAGAAACAGGGCATCAGAGAAAAGGGTGCCTCTGCTGGCTGAAAGGACAAAGGTCTCCCCGATTCTCCTCATGACCCCTGGGTTGGCCGTGGGTCTGAGGCCAAGTCGAGAGCTCTGCCACCCACTCCGTTGGCCCTCCCGTGCTTTCCGACAGGCTCTGGAGATCCTCCGCGGATGCCGAGGGATGAACATTGTGGGCGGTGACCTTGTTGAAGTGGCTCCTGTCTACGACACGTCAGGTAAGTCCGGCAAGACGGGCAAAAGCCCCCTGTCTGGCCTTGTCCAAAGGGGAAGCCCTGACGGTCCCGCTCACACATTGAGTTTCCAAGATGCAGCATCCGTGCGGTCCCCCCATCTTTCCACACAATTTCCCCCCTAAATTTGCAAGGACTGAAAATGCTTCTGAGGACCACCAAGCCAGCACCTGCAAGGAAAAGCTCCTTACTAGCAGGCAGCCCTCCCTCCCTCCCTTCTGCTGGAGAACCTTCCCCAGGGAGAGTTCTCCACTCTCTGGTTAGACCTCTCCACTCTTCAACAGATCAGACCGACGAGACAGTCCTGTAAGAAACTTCCTCGTTCGAGTCAGTGGGGAAAAACCCCCGAGGGTCAAGCCCACAACCCAGAGCCACAGAGAATGGTCGGCTCCATTTTCCCAGCCTGGCAGGATTAGTCAAAGATGGCTCCCTGCTCAGCCTTCTTGCCCTCAGGGTAGCCTCCGTCACCACCTGCAACCATTCCTCAGGGAGCCTGCCTTCCAGGTCCAGCACCCCCTTCTTCCCCTAAAACATGTCCCAGCTTATTTATTTATATTATATATTATATCTGCTGCTGGCTCCTTCCACCCAGCTCATCCATGGCCCTCAGAAGGGGCCCTCTTCCAGGGACCTACCACCTCCCGAAAAACAAACACTCTCCACTCCTCCGCCTCCGTCGTTTCCTTCCATCCCTCCTTTCTTTCTCTTTCCCCCTGTCTGTCTCCATTCCGCGCCTTTTTCGTCTTTTATACTTCCCGCCTTCTTCCACCAGAAACCCCCCTTGACCACCCAGCTGATCCCCTCTCTTTCGGTGGCTGGCTGGCCTGTTTCAGGTGTTGTTCCCAACTTCTCTAATTTTGTTAGTACCACCCGCATCCCCGAGTCCTCCGTTTTCTCCGCACGGGTGGACGGCACACCGACCTGAACACGGTCTTTGGGCACCCCACATACGCCCCCTCCTGGTGGGCCATCCGTTTTTTGGTCAGTCCAGCCCAGGGACCCTGCTGAGAAAAATAGCCAGTGTTAACGTGGTCCCTTACGATGTTTCACCTGAAATGCAAATGGCTGTAAACTAAGGTACCAGCGAGTTAGGCATGCATTAGTGTCTTTCATTTGCCCCAGCCACTGAAGAGGGACATGGTGGGTTATCAGAGTTGAACGTGTTACCCAACAAGTAGTGCCGCAAGCTATGGTCCACCCACTTCACTGCTACGGCCTCCTTCTCTATAGTCAAGTATTTTTGTTCTCGAGGGGACAGTTTTTTTATTGAGACACATTACAAGGTGTTCCTCCCCACTATGATCTTGTGCCAGCACCACTCGTAATCCCCTTTCTGATGCATTGGTTTGGTGAATGAAGGGTTTCAAGAAGTCCAGGGCAAACCTCACCAGTGCTGAGCACAGGCAATCCTCAGAGGCCTTTTGTTCAGCATCACCCCACCAGACCCATTTGGATTCTCTCTTGTTAGTCAAATCCGTTAGCGGGGCAGCCAGAGTAGCAAATTGCTGGATGAACTGCCTACAGTACCCAGCTTCACCTAGGAACTGCTTTACCTGCTTCTTTGTCTTGGGCTGGAGCCAGGCCGATACCTTATCTACTTTTGCCTGGTAGGGCCGTTATTCTTCCACTACCTACTGTGAACCCCAAAAATTTCATTTCGCGCTGCGCAAGCCAACATTTGTTTGGATTAACCTTTAGCCCTGATTGTCAGATGAGGTTGAGCACTTGGGCCACATGGTCTAGGTGTTCTTCTTAACTGCGAATAAAGATCACTATGTTGTTGACATATGCTCCTGCAAAGGGCTGCATGGGTTCCAATATACTGTCCATCAGCCTCTGAAAGGTGGCTGAGGCTGGTATAGACCTATTGGTGTCCCAAAGGCAGTTTTCTCCTTATCAGTATTTGCCAGTAGCCTTTAGTCATATCTAATGAGTGAGATAGGTAGCTTCTGCCAAGCCCTCCAATAGGCCATTGACCTTAGGCATTGTGTATGCATCAAATTTGGACACACCATTTAACTGGCGGTAGTCCATACAAAACCATATGGACCCATCGGGCTTGGGGACCTCCCAGGGCTTTACCACGGGCTATTGGACTGCTCTATCACCCCCAGTGTGAGCATCTTACACACTTCTTCAATAGTAGGGACCAGGTGGCGGGGCTAACAACATCCCATATTGTGGACCACCACCCCTTCCATGGTATCTATACAGTACCCTACCAGCCTGCTATACCTTGGGGCTGCTGAGAAAATGTCCAAAAATTGCTTCCCTATTCCCTTTAATTGCTTGCGCTACACCTCTGTCAGGTGGTTCCCGACTGAGATTACCGTTCGAGGTCTCTGGTGCTATGGCAACTGGCCCTAGTTCCCCCTCCTCCAGGTCTCCCCATAGGCATTCCCTCTCTTCCCACTCCTTCAGAAGATTTACGTGGAAGATTTCCCTTTTCTTCCTTTTCTCGGGCATTTCCACCTCATAATCTACTTCGCCTATCTGTCGTGTCATACAGTAGGGGCCCTGCCATTGTGCAAACAGCTCTGAGTCTTCCGATGGGAGCAGTAGCAGTACTTTCTGCCCAGCTTGGAACTATCTAGGGCATACCTGCCTATCATACAGTTCCTTTTGGGACGCTTGTAAGCTACGTTGAGCCCTTCCAGCTACCTCCTGGAGGTGTTCTCTCATCTCCAGTACCTGTTTGACGGTGGTCTCGGCTTGGTCCACCCCAGTCTCCCATCTGTCTCACACCAAGTCCAAGATTCCATGGGCGTTTCTCCCATATAACATTTAAAAGGGGGGGGAGAAACAGTGAAAGCCTGGGGGACCTCTCGGACAGTGGACATTAGGGGTGGCAGCATTCGATGCCATTGCTTAGGCTTATCAAGGACCAGCATCCCTTTAAGTGTCTTACGGAAATGCTCCACCAGCCTGTTGGTTTGAGGGTGGTACACGGAGGTTCCCAAGGGCTTGATCCCCAACATCTGCCACTACTGGCTGAGGACTACACTCACAAAGTTGGTCCCCAATCAGTCAAGAGCTCAAGCGGAAACCCCACCCTTGAGAACAAAGTCATGAGCTCTCAGGCCAGTATTGGGGCCATAGTTGACCGCAGGGGAATGGCCTCCGGGTAACGGGTTGCGTAATCGATCATTACTAGGATGAACGTGTGTCCGCTTGCCGACTTGGGCGGGGGGGTTCATGATGTCAAGGTCGATCTGGTCAAAGGGTTTGTTGACCAAGGAGAGGGGTTGTAACAAGGCCCCCGGGTGTGGACAGGGCTGGGTCAGCTGTCATGCCCTGCATGAATTACAATAAGGCTCCGTGTCCCTGTTCACCTTAGGCCACCAGAGCCATTGGGTTATCCTGGCCAATATCTTGGGTGTGCCAGATGTCCGTCCATGGCCTGTTTCGGGTGTTGTTCCCTTCTCTAATTTTGTTAGTACCACCCACATCCCCAGGTCCACCGTTTTCTCCACACAGGCTGACTTGAATGTGGTCTTTGGGTTCAGGTGCCCCACAATGATCGATTTCAAGTCCTCCTGCAGATGCTAAAAAACATGGAGCCTAGTGAGCATCATTGTAGTAGCAAGCACTATACTGTGCATAGCAAGGTCTCTGTCTCCCTGTAGTGGTCAGTTCCGGTAACTATGTCCTAAGAAATAGATATGTCCAGGGATTTTTCCTCTTAATATTTTTATAGACCATGGGTAAGTGGAATTAGTGGCTATTGATCCTGCAGGTACAGGACTCCTGCTTGGTGTACTGCCCAGCTAGGAGTTGTCCATCCTATATTGGTGCCTCTAGATTTCTCCTGTCCAGACGTACCTATTTTTATGTCTTATCTTCCTGGCTGAAACTCCCTTTGTTTTGCCCCAGTTCTTCAATCAACCTGTGAAGGTCCCTGGGAAGGTTAAACAGCTGTTTTGTTTGTTTGTTTGTTGCTCTTATGTGGTAGATGGGGGAACTAACCAGAAGGGGATTCAGACCAGCCCCTAAAGGACAGCATCATGCCTGTCTCGTGCAGTGCCCCAAATGTGTGGGGCCATTGCAGCCAATTCCCCCGGCCGACAGCAGCCAATCATGCAGGGGTTGGGCTCCGTTTTTCAACCGAAGTGACAACTCCTTGGAATTCTTCCTTTGGTGGCTGATGGCCGATTTTTCTCTCCTGCTGGCTTGCAGGTAACACAGCTCTCCTGGGAGCCAATCTGCTCTTTGAAATGCTCTGTGCCCTCCCACAACTGAAGACCACATAGGCGAGTTCCAGGCAGCCGCTCTGGTTCCGGACAGGGGGATGTCCCCGGAAAGACAAGGCCTTCCTACCGTTGCTTGGGCAGAACCCGGAGTTCCTCACCTACTTGTACTGGATCAATGCCCTACCCCTTCCTTCCACCTCTGCTTTTTTGGCATCCAAGGTCACAAAAATATAATAAAGAGACTCGCTCCACAACCAAACACAGGCTATGAGGCTCTCCAGATTTGTTTTAGAAGATGGGAGTTGCTAGTCCTCAATATTAGGAGTAGGAACTGACCTCATGCTGTTGAGCACTTAGGAACCTGAGCAGATCTGGGTGGGTTTCCACTGTTCTCCATCCTGGGCTGGGGATGGGTGGAGGTGGGCAGGGGGAAGAAGAGAATTATCACATCACTAAGGCTGGAATATAGCACACAAGAGACGTGGAGGTGAAACTAGCTTTTCTGAAATAGCAGTTCTGTTAAGCATGCTAACCTTCTGCTTTTCTGAATTAAAAAAAATACAAAAAAGCCCATAATCCAGAAGAGGAAGGCAAACCCATCTTTGCCCCATGGGAAGGAAGGGATTTGCGGAAGTCTTAAAAAGTCTCCAAAATATTTAGAAGGCAGAAGCAGACATATAATTAGTCTGTAATTAGACGTCCTCAAGGGTGTATTGTGGGTGCATGTCACAGCAGAAGCTTCTCTCTGGATTAGGAATATTAACTGTCTTTGGTTTTCAGCCTTCAGGCGCTGCTGAATTTTCAGATAGAAAACATCCAGCGCCATGCCCTTCTGACACTCAAATACTGTATGCTTTCAGCTCTTATGAGATATCACCTCCGTCTCATGAACACAAAGCTTCCACTAAGCAATCACAAATACATTTCTTAAATTCTCTCTCTTTTCCTCCATAAATATATTTAACCATTCTTTTCAAGCAACCTAAACCGGAAGGCTGCATCACATGTTGTGGCAGTGAGTTCCAGAGATTAATCCTCTATGTCCTTCTGTGGGTAAGTGGAAACTCACATCCTAGATTTGGATGAAAGGCAACAAAGAGCAACAAAGCAGGATTCCACACCAAGCTCTGGGCTGTTTTTAAAACAAACAAAACAAGCATTCACTTCATAGCATCAAGTGTCTTTTGGGTCACACATTAAAATAGTTTATCTCAGTCACAGGTCTGATAAGTCTTAAAGCAAAACCAAACCAAAACCAAGTTAGCATCTGTTCACAAATTAAAAAATAAATGCGGGGCCAGTTTGCCCAATAAATTATTTATTTCCCCACCCTGGCAGAGTATTAAAAGTGCAAAAAGAAAAAAGAACAAACCTGGCTTCCTTCCTGACCCATCTGCCTGCCGGGGAGCAGGCGTGGGGATCCACGCGGAAGCCAAGGGGCACGGCGACGGGGGACGGCCCTCGGCCACCTCCTTTCTCACGAGGGAGCCCCCCTCCGGGCCCTACGCAGTGCAACCCAGAGAGGCTCTGGACAGGCGCACGGCACAGGAACAGCTCTGGCCCCGACATCGACGCCGGCGGTGGCAAGCCAGGATCAGAGACGAGCAGCTCCTTTTGCCAAAAATTAAACAAACATGGGTGTATTTCTACAGGCAGATCCAGGTAGCAGAGAGGAGGGACGCCTCTCTTGGAAAAAGTAGACGTTACCGGCCTGGGCTCCACTCGAAGCTTGGTGCACGAAGCGAAGGGACGTGGGGGGGGGGCGGGGGCGGGGGCGGCTTTAGCGGCCATTGCCCAAAGAAGCCCGGCTGCTTGGCCTGTCGTGGGACCGGGTGCTCAAATACGGCCACTGTCTCCCTACCTCTGGAAAGGATGACTCCTCCACTGGGCCCGTGTAGGTCATGCCATTAATTTACTGGATGCCCAGGACAGAGATGGGGGGCACCAATGGGGCACACAGCCACCCCCAGGCATCAGGAAGGCGCACCCCATGTGTGTAGGGGGAAAGTGGGGTCTTTGGGCCGTTGTCCAAGAAGAGGGCGGGGGCCTCGTCCCGAATAAAACAAAGGCCATGAGAAGCACGGCCCACCCCACCCCACCCCCCAGCCCTGACTGCCTGGGACAAGGAGGGCCGGGAGGGGACAAGCCGCATCATAAGACACTGAGTTCCATCCTGAAGGCCTTCTCCAAACCACCCTCTCTTTCGGGAATTTCCTCTCCTTGGGGGTGGGGGTGGGGAGCAGACAGCCATCTCCATCGGATCGGCATGCCCCACCGGCCTTGGCCACTCTGTCCCTGGGAGCCAAAGATCATGGGTCCCGTAGTCCAGCAAGGTCTGAAGGACCACCGATCCCCCAGCAGCCCTGCTGCGCCCGGGAAGCCCCTGTCAACCATGTGCTAAAAGGAGCTCCACATAAACCCCAGAGACCGCTTGGAGTTTTTCACATTGAGGGACCAAAAGCTGCCTGGGAAGGTCACATTACGAGCCACTACCTGAGTGCAGTGGGTCACAGCACCTACTGATCCCCTGACCAGCCCGTTCTACCCATTAAAAAAAAATACGATTGTAGATCCGCTGAGGCACCACGCAGATTCCATCGCCTGAGGGCCACAAGGCACCCCCTGCAGAGCCACTGATTGATCTCAGAGCCTTTAAGCGTGCTTGTGCTGCTTCTCCTTTCCTCACGACCTGGAACGCCCCTTGTCGGGAGTCTCCCAAGGGGTCCCACCGGATTCTCCATCTCCTTCTCTGACCCACGACAAGACTGCTCCGCAAGGTTTCCCCTTTCTGAGAGTCTGTTCCCTTCCATGGCAGGCACCTCCTCCCACCACGTCCCAGCAGGTACTTTAGGCTGGTGTTGCCACCGCCGCCCAGACTGCCGGCCAAAACAGATGGGGAGGATTCGACTAGGACCCCCCCCCAGCCACCGCCGCCCCTTCCTCTCCAGTGGAGACAGACAGGCCAGCCGCTGCTCTCGCACCGAGGCAGGCACTTTCCCAGAGATCCACTCCTGCAACAAGGGCCCTATGCGGACAAAAAGCCGGAGCGGAGAGAGGGCCAAGGCCATTTCATTAGCCTGGCTGCCATTACTGTTCTGCCTGGCAGTGGACAACTGCAGGCTCAGTTTTACACAAATACAAAAAAGCACTGAAGACACCCGCCGCGACCCTCACCTCTCTCCCTGTCCACCACTGCAAAGAAAGGCATTAAAAGAAGACACTGTCCTGAGAGCCCTACACATGACAGAAGAGGAGGTGGTGGCCAGACTCTGGACCGGCGTGCAGGGTGGGGTTGTCAGACACTGGCAGAGAAGAAGGTTGACGCACACAGAAATCTAGCTTATCAGGGAACAGATATTTAGCACGATATGCCAGGTTGCTACATAAGGGCAGGGTTGCATGTTTTACAGAGAGAATTTGAAATGGTACCTCCTAAAACTATTTCACCTCCTCAAATCTCTACTGTACGGAGTGGACAAAGGAAGCCACCAGGGAAAAACATTTGCATTGCTGTACACCGAATGGTGAGATCTGGTGGCAGGGAGGAGGGCCAAGGGGCAGCAAGGAGGCAGCCTGCCTTCTGAATCTGTACGCAAGCACCCGTCTCAAAACCAGATTCAGAGAGACTATTGAAAGGACGACGTTATTGAAATTGGGGAGCCTGGCCTACCAGGAGGGTGAAAATAGTCAAGTTTCCACTAACGAAACAACTGAGGGACCGAGGTGTTTTGAAGGCATTTCCACTCATCACCTCTTCTGGGAGGGACACTCATTCAAGACACAACTCCTGAGTTCACAGATAGAAAGAAACATTTGGGCATGGCTGGCCTTGGGATATCGTGCAGCCGTTCAGAAGGAGAGGGTGTGTGGGGGGAAGGACACCTCAACATTAGAAACGCACAGGCGGGAACGGTAAGGTTGGCTTTTCGTGCCTGTTTTTGGCTTCTGGCAGTTGATATCCCAGAATGGATCCATCAGGTTCCAGGGAAGGGCTCTCCAGCGGAAAAGAAAAGCAAAGAGGCCGGCAGGCAGGCAGGCAGGAAGGCATCAGGAAAGAGTTAAAACCTTTCAAATGGCTTGTGGCCACCCACTTGTGGGTCTTTGGCAGCTCCACGGGTCCTCTACCGCTCCTGCCCTGCTCTATACTCTGCTTGACCTGACAGATGAGACAGAGGAGAGGGGTTGACCTGACAGCACCCAAGAGACGGAGCTTTCTAGAACCTCTTCCTTATTTCATCCCAAAACAGAATCTGGCCCACGAGCTTTTGGTGCACGGGCGGGGGGGGGGAAATTCCCTGGCCGTCCTCCCTAAATTCTTCACCGTGGGGGCAACGGACCAAGAGAGACGAGGCCTCCACGCAGCTTCAGGCGGTGGCCTTGGCGGGATGGGCCTTGCAGTAGGCGTCGCCTGAGAAGAGCAGCGCGATCTGAACTGCACACAGAAGAAGGGGAGGGGCGTGTGTTTAAAACAAACCCCATTATCGAAACAAACCAAATGAACCACGATCTGCATGCAGAGCTCCCACTGTTGCGAGGCGTCCAGCAGGGCCGGAGGAAAGGCGAGAAGGAGAAGCAGGTGGGGAAACCGGAGAGGGGGGGGGGAGGTCCCCTGAGGCCGCCCAAGTTTGGCCGTGCAGCTCCTGGGACGCCGAGAGAACCGTTTGGGAGGGGAGAGGAAGTCAGTGCACTTATCATTGATCACGACCCTTCATCAAAGGTCTCAAAGCCTTGGGGAGGAGAGGGAGGGATCTACTCCACGGGGGAATCTAGAATTCATCTAGAAAGCTACGGTCTATCGAAAATGAGATAAAACTCCCCCAAAGAGAGCCGTCCCCTTTGAATGTCTGCATGGACAGATTCGCTCTCAAAGGCCCCTTTCTTCTTTACAGGGGGAAATAAACCCACAACCATCAGTCTAGCGCCGGCCACGAAGGAAGGTAAAACCGTTGTAAGGAGCCTTCCAGGAGCCGCTCCATCCACAGCGACAATTTGCTGAGTTTGTTTTTCAAAGACCGGGCCTTTGGGCTGCAGGAGGAGGGGGGCTTCCCTCGGCCGTCCCCGGGGCCAGGATCCTCGCAGGGCCCTCCGGGCAGGGCGGCGCCCTCCTCCTCGGACCGGCGGGGCTTGAAAAGGCAGAAGTACTTTTTGTGGCCGTTCAAGGCCAGGACGTAACCCGTGTAGTCGCGCTCGAGAAAGTGCTTGTCGTACTGGTTCGGGATGGGGGCCGCGTCCTGGGCGAACTCCAAGACGTACTCCAGCCACTCCCGGTGCTTGTCCAGGTTGAGGAAGGAGAAGTGGAGAGAGCTGCTCCTGGAGAGGGAAGGAAGGTTGGGGGGGGGGAATAAGGGGAAGCGGCTTATCAAATTATTTTAAATTATATCTATTTGAACATCTCAAAAGATTTCAGGGCTGGTTAGACAACAAATACAGTAAATGGTTCCTTGGTCTAGCTCCATTGGGGTGTGTGTGCAGAAGTCAAAACAATGAATAAACACATGAACAAATAAATAAATCTATTAACATAATTAACTGTTTTTTTTAAAAAAAGTTAAACTACAGTAATACCTTGGTTTAAGAGTGTTTTGCAAGACAAGCAAACATTTCTTAAGAATCTTGCCTTGATCAACAAGCAATGTCTTGATATACAAGCACTGGAGCAGGTCACATGCTCACAAGTGAGCCAATGATGGCTCCCTCCCTCCCTCCTCCTCCTGCTGGAGTGTGGGTGACTGTCAAGAATGTTCCATCTCAGGCAAGCAGAGGAAGGTGGTCTCTTTTGCACCAGCCATGAAGGTTTTTGAAGGGGAGTGCAGGTTAGGCTTTTATTTTTCTTTATATTTTTATTTAATTTGTTTCCAACATCCTTTCTTATTTTTCCAACCATTTCTAGTCATGGGGCAGCCAGTCAAGTGTGTATAAGGCTCCAAATTGCCCTTTATTATTGTCATATTAAAAACACAAAGTCAAACCCAGTTCTTAGTGCCAAGCAGAGCAGATTCTGCAGCCAGGTTCTGTACACAAGCCATGGTGTGGACCTGGACTTCTAGCCAACTTCCTTTGTGGGCTTTGGGTTTTTGCTTAATGCCATAATAAGATCCCTCTCATCCATGACCTGACCTCACCGCCACCACCTCTGGAGCCCCGACAGTGGCCACGTCGGGTGGCAGGAGGCCTCGCCAACCTGGACGTCAGGTAAGAGATTATGGTGGGGTAGGGGAACAAAAAACAAACAGAACAAAATGGAAATTTCCATCATTTTTCTTTTAGGAAATTTTCGTCATTTTTCGTTAGGTAACGAAACGAATAATGAAATGAATTTTTTTATTCGTTTCGTGCCCATCTCTAATTATGTGACTTTTATATGTATCTACCATACATGATCACATAGACTTTGTGTTTATAGACTTTGTGATTGCATTGACACTATGTTTTCAATGTTAGCTTCCCTCACTCATAAGTTTAACATGGGACTTTTTACTATCTCTTTAACTGCTTGTGTTCTTTTGCAGCTTTTATGTATTATTGTCTTTTAATGCTGTAAGATGGCTCTCAATTCCATGTTCTCAATGCTTGAATATGTCTTAATTGTACCAGACTATATATTGTCATTACTTTAAGCTGCCTTGGGTCGTTTTCCAAGTAGAAAGGTGGGGTAAAAATACTCTTAAAATGAATTAATTATGTTCTATGCTGTGAACCGCGCAGAGTTCCCTTGGGAAAATTGGGCGGTCTATAAATATAAATCTATAAATATCAGTTCTTATGGGGAAATCTGCTTTGCTGTAAGAGTGTTTTGGTTAACAAGCATGTTTCCAGAATGGATTATCCTCGTAATCCAAGGTATTGCTGTACTGTGTACTCTAAAATGACTGAAGAGGATTTATAATGATAACTGTAGGAGTCAAATATCCATGAGGTTTCAACAACACCCCTTGGATGCTGAAAATGTGGGTAACAGCAAGCGCTCTACACAGCACGAACAAAGAAAAATGTCCAGAAAGATGTATTTTGATCTTGCTGCCAAGCAGGAGCCAGAGAGCAGCCTAGGCATCTTTCAGCAACATATTTCTTGCTTTTTAATATTTTTATACCAACTGCACAGGTTGTGATCCTGCAGGGATGGGGCTCCTACCGCGTAGAAAGCCACACACCTTGTGTCTGAAAATGTTCCTGGGCCTTGTTGGGACACCAGGCTGGAGAGGAGACCCAGAAGGGTAGGGGTTTTTTAAAAAACTGAGCCAGCTCCCTTATGGAGAAATGCCACCCTTCAGATCAATTTCTGGCAGGCTGAGAATCTTCCCCAGTCCGGAAGGGAGAAGGGCTCCCCCCCCCCAACACACACACACTTTCAGACATGAAAACGGTTCCTTCTAACGGAAACAAGCAAACCAAGCCCGAGGGATCTCTCCCCTGGTCTGCAGAAAATGCTCCAGCGTCCTCCGAAGAGAACCGCCGCAGCGACCTGCTACCTTTCAGTCTGGGATTCCTGCGTGGAGCAGTGGGTCGGCCTTGATACCAGCGTGGGCCTCCTGCCACATTCCCTGTTCTGTGACTCTACGCCCCTAGTTGCACAACCCACAAGCCCTTGCGGGGGGGGGGGAGGAGAACGGATTCTCCGGTCGGTCTGCCACCCCACCCCACCCCCGTCCCCAGGCCATGCCCCCTCCCCCCTTTCTCCTTTCCCACCTGCCAAAAAGGCCAGCGGGGGAGCCCTCGTTACCCACCCGGTGAAACTGTAGACTTCCAGGGCAAACTTCTGCAGCAGAGGAGTCTTGGTGGCGCCCGAGAGGATCAGGACCACGTTCATGTGTCCCGGCCTCAGGCGCACCAGGTTGCTCGTGTAGGTGATGTCTGTCAGCTCCGTGACCTCGACAAAACCCTTCTTGGGGACCCTGCTGGAAAGGCAGGCGGCGGCGTGACCTTGGGCAACAAGAAGGAGGGGAGCAGCAGGAGCCCCCCCCCAGCAAAAAAAAAACCCCTGCTCTGTGGCCTTTAAAGGGGTTTAAGACTTAGATCTGGGGAGTGGGTCATCCACTGAGTTCACCAAGCAAGTAGCCAGCCGCGCGGGGGGGGGGGGGGATGAAAACACTTGAGCTGGTTAGAGAAGGAAAGGGCGTACCTCCAGGAAGAGCGAGAGGGACCACCGGGAGCAAGAGCAGCCCAAGTCTAGTGCCCCAGGAGGCCACTAGTTGAAGGCGAGCCCCAAGTGTGTGGCAGCTGCTGAAAGGGCCAATGCCATCCCAGGAGGCAGCCTGTACAGAAGCCCCCCCTTCCCCCCCCTGGTGTCAGCTGAGAGAAATAGCGGGTCCCCCCAGTTCTGTGTCATAATTAGGAGCTACTTGAGCCGTTCCTGGAGATGCTGAGAGTTTGAGGCAGGAGTGGCCTCCTCGCAGAACCCCCGGGAAGCAGTCCTTTGGTCCCAGGGCCACCGCCTGCCTGGCAGGACCCCTTTAGCTGTTCAGGGGCTTGTGCGCCACAGGCAAAGTGCCTGCTCTGACGCTGAGCTCTGGCCTCGGCCCCAGTGGGGGCGGCTCCCTCGTCCCCTCCTTGCCTCTCCCGGCAAGAGACGCCAACCTTCCCCAGCCCCCCCCCCCCCCCCCCCCCAAGAGCAGCACGCTCATCCCGGGAAAAGACCAACCTGCTGTCTTTGGTGAAGCTGGTGTCGTTCTTCTCGCTCTTCGCGGGGCCTTCTTCCTTCTTGGGGGGAGGCGGATCCCTTTCGTCACTGGAGTCGCTGAAAAACACCACTGGCACCTTCAGGGCAGGAGAGGGAAAAGGCAGCCCTCCCCCACACACCTACAGGTGAAGGTGCCAGTTTGAGTGCGTGTGTGTGCGCGTGTGTGTGCGTGTGTGTGCGTGAGAGAGAGAGAGAGAGAGAGAGCTTCCTGTACATCCCCACATACAAGGACGCACGGCCTTCCAGGGGGCTGCTGGGCACAGGACGGCAGCTCTGGTCCCGTGCGGGGATGGACCGCAAACGATCGGCCATGGTTTGCAAGCTAGAACTGATCCAGGAGGGAGGGGAGCTTGCGCGGTGGTGTTTGGGTGGTGGGCAGGGAAAGGGGGGTCTCCTTCCATGGTGACGGGCGGGCGGGGGGGGGGAACAGCTGCCCCAAATGGCTGTCGCCCAGGGCTGCGGCCTCCCTAGGCTCCCCTTCCTCTGGGGAGCTTCTCAAGGCAAGGGTCCTGGGCTCCCCTACCCAGGGGGCCATCCTCCTCCTCTGCCCAGGGGGCTGCTTCGTTTTTCTTTCCCCCCCCCTCCGTTCTACGGGCAGGCCTCACCCCCTCCGTCCCCAGAGGCAGCCAGAGGAAAAAAGCTTCCCGGGACAAAAAAACACAAGGATCTGAACTGCAACCTCCCTACACCTGCCGAGTGGGGCAAAACAACAGGACCCCCAACGGCAAGCAGACCTCCCTGTGCAGATCGTTTCTGCTGGCAAGAGAGGGGGAAATTGGCCTTGGGGAGAAAGGCGGGACAGAAACGTCTCAAATAAACCACATTTGTCAATCAGGAGGAGAAAGAAAGGAAGAGAGAGGCGGCGGCTGACCTGAAAGCCTGGACGATCACCGTCCCAAAGAGAATGAAGAGAGCCGAGAAGATCAGCGACAAGAGAGGCATCATTTCTCGCCTGTTGGAGGGAGAGCCCGGATGAAGGCGCCCGGTGGGCTCTGCTTCCCTGCTTGCCCCACTTCCCAGCCTCCCAGAGCCCAGGCGGGGCAGCGGCCGGCTTTGGGACCGGCCTCTGCCCACGGCCTCCTCCTCCTCCTCCTCCCTGCCCCCCCCGCCCCCATGCCCTGTCTGAACTGCCCACATCGGCTGCCCGTGCCCGCGGGATCCCTACCAGTTGCTGTGGAAAAGGCTGTCCCAGCCGTCCGAGATAGAGCTGGCGGCGGCAGAGATCCATCGGACAAAGAAAACCTGCATCGGGAGACAGGAAGTTGGCGGGAGGGCTCGAGCGGAGCCTTCTTGCCCCCTGGCCCTTCTTGCTGTGGGGATGCAAAATGCCCTACAAGGTTGAAGCCATGGAAATAAAGTTTGGGCAAGGGGGTTGGGAAAATGGCTGGGGGTGGGAAGGATGGGTTCCCCCTTGGTTTTTTTCTTCTTCCAAAGTTGCCAGAAATTTTACACCTCTACATCGTTGGAGCTCAACAGAAGCAAAAGCTTCAGCATCATCTACCCATCCAGCAGGACTTTCCTCTTTGCAGTGTGCATGTGTGTGTGTGTGTGTGGGGGGGGTGTTCCACGCCCTCCGGCAGATGCCAGCCAACGGCAGCCCTGCCCTGGCCCTCTGCCTCTCTTACCGGAGCCAGTTCGTCATTGAGCTCTGGGAGGAGGGCCTCGGAGGAGAGGAGGCCGCCGGGGTCTGCCCTCAGTTGGTCCAAGAGGTCCAGGAGGGTAAAGCTGTCCTCTTGGCTACCACTCCAGGGATCATCCAGGGCTCTGTAGGCCACGCGGCCGGCACTGCTGCGCCTCTCCAAGACGACCACCTGGGCAAAAGAGGGAGGGCCAGATCATCACCCGGGAGGTGGGGGTCGGGGTGGGGGTCGGGGTGGGGGTGGGGTGGGTGGGGAAGGAAGGGAGGGAGGAGACAGACCCAAATATCTCTGCTTGGGAAAATTAGAAGCAGCAGCAGCAACCAACACCACTACCACCACCACCACCACTTCTGTGTTTGGGGTCCAGAGGGCTGAAGCTGTCCTAAGGGACCCCCTAAAGCTTTTTCTGCATGAGAAGGAGGTCCTCTGAATGGGAAGCTCATTTCGTGACAGTATTTCAGAAGACATATCAGAACGGGCCTCATAGCCCTCTCACCCCCCCCCCCACAAGAAATACTCCCTGGTAGGCATGAGACTTTGGGGGGGGGACCCCCAGAATTCCCCAAGAATTTCCATGAACAGACTTCTGGGAGATGTGTCCAAAAGAACAGAAGCCTCCAGGGGAAGTTAAGGAGAAGGCAGCAGCCACAAGGCTTCGCGGGAGGGATCGCCTTGCTGCCTCTCTGCCCAAAGGCTGGCCTTCCACCAAAGGAACGCCCTCGGGGCTGGCACATGCCTTCCTGGAGAGCAGCCCAGGGGCCCTGATCACAGCAAGGACGCCCACCCCCCCACACACCAGGCCTCCCGCAGGACCGGAACGGGTCTCGTCATCTGGGCTACAGCTGGGGATCCCGGAAGCCAGAGTGGAGCTCAGGACCGGGATCCTTTGGGGTGGATGACACCCATGGAGGCGGCACAGCCCTCCTCCTATACCTCCTGGGGGTGGGGTGGGGTGGGGGGAACCAAGGCTCCTTGGGGCTGGAGGGCAGGCAGGACGCTCACCGCCGACTTCCCCCAAAACTTTTCATCGTCTGTTAACAAGCTGTGGACGAACAATCGCTGGTAATTGCTGTAGACGTGGACGAAGCGCAGGGTGTCCTTGGTGTTGGCCACGGCGAAGGCCAGGAAGGCTTCGTAGCTGGGCGTGTACTTGTCTCCCTCTCCCGTGATCAAGACCACACAGTACCTGGAACGCAACGAGGAAGGGCATTTACGACCAAGGGACACCAGAGGAAGGAAGGAAATATCCCTTCTCTAGGACTAGTGGCAAAAGCAAAGCCTTAGAAACCCCAATCCCCCCCCCCTCCAGACAAGCCAAACTTCATGGCAAGAAACGCAGCCACGTTTGGGCACCACGTTTGCGAAATAGGCGGATAAATCACAACACTTCTCACAGGTGGGTGCCTTTTGCAGACGGAGCAACAGTTCCGTCAAGCACATGCTTGGCATAAGCCAGGCATGTCCAAACTTCAGCCTTCCAGATGTTTTGGACCACGACTCCCACAGTCCTTTGTCACTGGCAGTGTAAGCTTAGAATTCTGGGAGTTGTGGTCCAAAACATCAGGAGGGCCGAAGTTTAGACATGCCTGGCCTAAGCCCATGCCAGCAGGACGGTCCAGAGAAACATCCGGGGGGCATAAGAACTTAAGAAGAGCCATGCTGGATCAGGCCAAAGGCCCATCTAGTCCAGCTTCCTATATCTCACAGTGGCCCCACCAGATGCGTTTGGGAGCGCATGAGACTAGATATCTGTCTCCTGATCGCACTCCCCTGCATCTGGCCCTTGAAGGACCCTGGTTTTAAACCTGGAGATTACACAATCTCCATCATGGTTTGTAACCTGTGATGGACTTAAGAACATAAGAACATAAGAAGAGCTGTGCTGGATCAGGCCAAGGGCCCATCTAGTCCAGCTTCCTGTATCTCACAGCAGCCCCACCAGATGCCTCTGGGAGCGCGCGAGACTAGATCTCTGTCTCCTGATACCACTCCCCTGCATCTGGTCCTTGAAGTACCCTGGTTTTAAGCCTGGGGATAACACACATCTCCATCATGGTTTGTCACCTGGGATGGACTTTCCTCCAGGAACCTGTCCCATCCCCTTTGGAAGGCATCCAGGCCAGATGCCTGGGGGGGGGGAGGCATGTGGAGGCCCGTCAACCTTGCTGGCAGAGAGCAGTCTGCTTTCCGAGTCCCCCTTTTGGAAGATGAGATTTTGGATGGTTCCACCCGGGATGCCCGCTCTGTCCTACTGGCCGGCAGGTTCCGCAGAGCTCCACAAAGACCATTTTTGCAACACATACCCCACCCTTCTCCATCTTCAATCCACCCCAAATCCTTCCCTAAAGGAAAAAGGCTTCCCTGCCCTAAAAGGCTTCTCGAAGCCTTCCAGGCTGCCCTCCCTCTCCCAAGAGGAACCCCCACCCCTGGTGTGATTGCAAAGCCCCCCATCACCACCGCCATATCCAACAGGGTTCTCTCCCCACTCCCTCCCCCCAAGGGCTCAGCGTACTTGCGTTGCCGGTGGGACTTCCTGGCAGGACATAGCTCCTGGAAAAGCTTCTGGCTGGTGAGCCGGGCTGCCACCAGGAACTTGTTCTGGGCCAAGATGTCATCCATCAGCTGCTTTGTCATGCTTCGGGCCTGGAGGGGTGGGGGGCGGAAGGGAAGGGTTAGGGAGGAAGGAAGGAAGGAAGAGCCATCCCTGGGCAAACATGAACCTCTGAGGGAGAAGCAATCTCCTCTAATGGCACACACAGCCCTCTGAAATCTCTAAGAACTGTAAGATAAATGCACACTTCATAAGTGTCTCTGTGTTTGTGTGTGTGGTGAGAGAGAGAGAGGGAGAGAGAGGGAGAGGGAGAGGTTTGGTATGTATTCCCAGACACAGGCATCCTGCTCTCTTTGGGGAGCAAAAACCTCCCTATTACAAATCCTCCACTATTTGCAAAACGCAGAAACCACCAAAGGGTGAATGGTGAAGGGGCTGGGAAGGGGGGCTTTGTAGTTGCCAAGGATCATGGTCTGTCCTCTGCGGGAGGTTCTGATCTGAAGGCCTGATCTGCCTTCCAAGCCTGCCAGGCTTTGAAAGAGTGATCGGCCGGAGGAGGAGGAGGAGGAGGAGTTTCTCCTTTTTCTAGCAGCACCGACCGAGCCCACCCGGGTCCACTCACCGTACCTGCCTCTCCTCCTGGCCAGCCTGCCTCTTCCGGTGCCCCTTGGGCATGGAGGGGAGCCCAGGGAGCCTAAGAGTCCTGTGACCCAGGTTCAAGCCCCCTTCGGGCCATGGAAACTCCCCCGGGAGCAGGCAGAGCAAAGGCCAGGTCCTCCAAGGACCCATTGCACACACCCTGGAACCACAGGACGAGTTGTGCAAACTTGAGAAGACACAGAGGAGGTCCTTCGTGTACAGCCTTCGGCAGGAGCCCACGGCCAGCGAGCTAAATTCCTCCTGCACGTCAGGCAGAGGCAGGGGGGCTGCGACATTTCCCACCGTCCTCGTCATAGAAAGTTCGAGGGCAGCCACTCTGGGCCAGGCAGCCATCCGTGGCCAACGGCTCTTTTTCACCTGGTGCAATCCTATGCGACCCTTACTTCAAATGCTTTGGAGAGGCAGCGGTCAGGGCGTTCATTTTAGTTACTCAGAAGCCTCGCATACTGTTTTCTCACCCCCCCCAAGCTGTCCGGGGGGGGGAGGGTACAAGATGCCCAGACATCAAACCACACTGGAAACTCATCTCTCTGTGTGCGTTCCTCTGTCATAAAGCCGGAACTGATGTGTCGCGACCCAAAGAGGGCTTTCAAGGCATTGTATTTTCCCATGCATAAGATACCCCTTGCAATTTTTCAGCTCAAAATAACACACTCTCCTGTGTGGTTCACTCATTGGCTTACTTCTGTGTACAGTAATCCACCGCCTATCACAGGGGTTAGGGACCCAACCCAACCCATGATAATTGAAAATCCGTGATATGCGGATGCTGGGTTGGATCGGGATGGGGGGGGGGGCTATCTGGGGCCTCCTACACTTATTTGAGGCCTGACACGGCCCCAAATGGGCCTCTGACGGGCTTCTTGGGCCTGTCGGTGTCCCCAGAAGTGTTTTCCAGTGATCCAGAAGTTCTGGTTCACTGGAAACTATTCCGGGGGCTTCCGACAGGCTCAGGAAGCCCATTGGAGGCCCTTTCAGGTCAGTGGCAGGCCTCAGGTAAGTGCAGGCGGCCTCAAGCAGGCCCAAGCTGCTTACCCCAGGGGGCCTTGCCTTTCATATACGGCAGCCCTGCTATTTATTTATTTATTTATTTATTTATTTATTTATTTATTTATTTATTTATTTATTTCACTTATAAACCGCCCAATTTTCCCAAAGGGAACGCTGGGCGGTGTACATACACATCACCCCACAAAGACTACACAAATACAATCCCAAGACATGACAATACCCAACAAAATAAACAGAAAGCAAAATGAATACAAATCAGCATCTGAATACAATAAGGAACTGCTAAAAAATACTAAAGGGGATAAAGGCGATATATCGAGACCACAGTATATGAACCACAAAATGGTGGGGGACCACTGTATGAGATGACCCTAAATTTTCAGTCTAACAGTATTAGCAAAAATATAGTTTTATACATGGAAAAATACAGTGTGATATAGTGAGCGACTTTTTTTGCCCTTTCCACTCCCCCAACTGAGTTTCCGCGGCTGAGCAGGGATTTGAACCCAGGTATCTGGCGTCCTAGTCCACCGCTCTCTCCACAGCCCCCGCCCTGAGATTCAGACACGAGGAAGGGAGCGTCATTACGTGGCATCTTTTTCTTTCTTTTTTTTTTTTTGACACAGACGGATTCAGGGGGTCATTTCCAGTGTGTGATTCCCACCCTTATTTTATGGCCTCACTCTGCCGCTGTGGGGGTACAAAGGGGACTTTTGACCCCTTCCCATTTCCCCTCTGATGGGGGGCGGTGGGGGGGGGGCAATGGCTAGCGGGGAGTGGGCTGACCCCCACAGGGTTTCCTCCGCCAGGCTTCAGAAGAGAGAGAGGGCCGTCGGTCCCCCAGGGAGGAGTACCTGGACGACGTCTGCGGGCTTCTCGGTGTTCTCCTTGAAGACCATCACGGTCGGGGTGTAGACGTTGATGTGATACTGGCTGGAGAGCTCTTCGGCCCCACGGAGGCCCACGGAGACGTAGCCAAAGGACAAGTAATCTCGGTAGGCGAAGGCCGTCAGCTGGGAAGGAAGCAGAGGCAGGGCAGGTCAGCTCCCGGGGATGGTGGGGGGGGGAGAAGAGGTTAAGGACATAAGAACCTAAGAAGAGCCCTGCTGCTGGATCAGGCCAAAGGCCATTCCAGTCCAGTTTCCGGTATCTCCCAGTGGCCCCACCAGATGCCTCTGGGAGCGCATGAGACTTGATCTCTGTCTCCTGACACAACTCCCCTGCATCTGGCCCTTGAGGTACCCCGGTTTTAAGCCTGGAGATTACACATCTCCATCATGGTTTGTAACTCCCTGGGATGGACTTTTCCTCCAGGAATCTGTCCAATCCCCTTTTTGAAGGCAATCCTGGCCAGATGCCATCACCACCTCCTGTGGCAGGGAGTTCCACAGACTAAGAATGCGCTGGATGAAAAAAAAAATTCTTTTGTCTGTTCGTACTCTCCCAGCCCTCAATTTGAGTGGATGTCCCCCAGTTCTGGTATTTTGTGAGAGGGAGAAGAGCGTCCCTCTATCCACTTGACTCATGTCCTGCATGAGTAAAGCCCCTGTGCAAGGAGCTTCTCTCTCGGCCTCAGAGGGACCAACCCATACTTTTTCGGCAAAACCAGATGCTATGCGGCGGGGGTGGGGTGGGGTGGGGTTTGGAGGCGCATGGGTGGGAGGGAATAACCGTAAATGATGCCCCATCCCCCAGGCAAGATTCAGGAGCCTTCTGGATTCATTCCCTTTGCTCTTTGCTGAGCAACCCATCTCTCTCCCTCACACACACACACACCTCTGGATGGGAAGGACTTCTGAAACAGGCTACACCCATCCCTGCCCCCTCCAGCCACTAGCAGGCCACCGACAGAACAGTTGGCCTTGGCAAGGTTGCAAAGAGCAGCAAGCAACGGAAGCCAGCTCTAGGAGCAGATGGGAGTGAAGGGCTGACCCTGGAACCTCCCTCCTCCTCCTCCTCCTCATCCCTCACAGAGGAGGGAGGTGACGGTCCCAGATTTCCTCAGCTTTTGAGGAAACCTCCGCAAGTTCCCAGGAGCCTTCTGGCTGGTGACATGATCTCCGCCGTGGCATCCTTTGGCCTGAGAACAGGACGGAAAAGCCAGAGCAGGCAAGGGGCTCCTCTGAAGCCTTCCGGGCAGCTGCACAAAAAGTACTTCCAACTCACACCAGGGTGAGTTTTTCCACCTGAAAGGGCTCCCAGCTGTGCCAAAGGACCCCGACTGTATCCCACAGAAGCAGCAGCAGCAGCAGCGTTGAGAAAAGGCACATGAGGTTCCACTTTGGCTCAAGGCAGGCAGGCCGGCCCACCGGACACCCAGGAAAAATAACCATCTCCAGGGGCATTTCAGTGTTACTTCAGAAAGCCTTGCATTCTTAAAATGAGGTGGGACTCCTCCTACTGAACATGCGCACATTAAGAGTACAGTAACCCCCTGCCTATCATGGGGGTTAGGGACCTGACCCAACCTGCAATAATGGAAAATCTGCGATATGCAGATGCTGGGTCAGGTCAGGACTTGGGGGCCTGTCTGGGGCCGTCCTGCACTTGCCTGAGGCCTGGTGCAGGCCCTGGACAGGCCTCCGATGGGCTTCCCAAGCCTGTTGGAGGCCCCAGAAGGAGTTTTGGGTGACCTGGAAGACACTTTCAGTTTTCTGGGAGTGACTTCTGGCCAGAAACCGCTTCTGGGGCCTCCGACAGGCCTGGGAAGCCCATGAGGGGCAGTGCCAGGCCTCAGATAAGTGCAAGAGGTCTCAAACAAGCCCATACAGTTTACCCCAGGAATCCCTGCCTTTCATACACTGCAGTCCCACGATATACCGGGACCGCAGTATATGAATCATGAAATGGTGGGGGGACCACTGAAACACGTTATTTCCAAATCTCTGGGCCTAACGGACTGAGTGTTTCGGCTCCTCCTGCTGAGCACTCAAAGGCACTATTGTAATTGTGTTTATCTGTTTGCCTCCAGCACTGGCGCACTCACTGGCCCCCTTTGAGGCCATGGGTCCCGTTGTCATACTGCTCTAACAGTTCGGAGGTTTTCCCAGATATTCATCTGAAATCTGGCTTCCTGTCACTTGAGCCTGTTATTGCGTGTCCGGCACTCTGGGATGATGGAGAACAGACCATGCCCGTCCCTCCCTCCTCCCCCCCTGTAGGACAGAGCCTTTCAACTCTGCCCTCTCTCCCCTTCAGTCTTCTTCTCTCAAGGAGTGTGGCCTGTTGAGAGGCATGAGGAACCCAGCCCCCGAACAGACCCCTTACCTTGTAGAGGAGTGGCACAAGGGGCATGTGATCAAACAGAAGGACATGGGGTTTATTCTCCTTCTTCCAGTTGGACAGAAATTGGACGTAGTTTTTATCTGTGATCTGAAACAGGAAGGAGGAAAGGGAATCAGTCTCAATGCCCTGAAATATCAATGGACCTCCCCCCCCCCCC
>JAHTLZ010000309.1:659399-677034 GCA_023846285.1 Phrynocephalus versicolor | reverse complement strand
TGTGTGTGTGTGTGTGTGTGTGTGTGTGTGTGTGTGTGTGTGTGTGTAAGTGCAAGAACAGCCTCAGGAGCCTTCCTTTTCTCTCTCCTCTTGTCCTCTCAGGTGGCCAACGCTGTTTCCGCCAAAGGAACCTTCAAGCAAATGCCCGGCTGCTTTAATTTCCTGCGTAAGAGATTCTTTTTCAAGGTTTAACGAAGATGTGCCCAGGGGGTCCTCAGCCCTGGGGCAGGAGGGACCCCGAGGGGACCACGTCCAAGATATCCAGCCATCTTTTGTGCCTGAAGGGTTTCATTAACCTTGTGGGGCGGGGGCGGGGGGAGAGAGGTTTTGGAGCTGGGTTCACTGTGAAAAAGACTGCTCCTCCTCCTTCCTGGGGGATCCCTGAAGCAAGCTGTTCCCTAATGCTGGCGTTTCAACGGAAGGCCCCGTCGGTCCCGAAAGGAGCGCCTGCAAGCCGGTTTGCTTCAGATATGTGCTTCCCTGCTCGGTGTGTGTACTGCCGGTTTAACATACCTTCACAAGAAGGGATATCAAACGGGTGGTTTTCCTTTTGTACTTTTAAATCCCTGCATTCTGCAGATCCTTGTGTACCTCCCGGGCCTTTCTTGGTGCTGCTGATTGAAGCCGGCTTCAGTTTGGTTGCTGTGGCTCTCTTTCTTTCCTCTTTCTTCCATTCTAAAGAACCCTGGAAATTGGAGGGATTGGTTCACACACACACACACCCTTAGGCATTGCTGTTTCCTCACCGGCCAGCCACTCCGAGAACTGCTGACGGGAGCCCTGGCTGGCCCAGCTTGGCCTTGTAAAAAAGGCCCAGAATGAGAAGCAAAACCCTCCCTTGCGTGTGGCGAAGGGATGAGGCAGGACAGGGATTTTTCACAGCATTTTGTACCATTAAATATGCTGTATTTCTACCCGCTCTGTGTCGCTTGTGTCTTTAAACAGGACACCAGTAGGGTAGAGTTAGTAAGGTCTGGCTCTCTTGGTGTTCTTGGATATTTATTTATTTATTATTATATTTACATACTGCCCCATCTTCCAATAGTAACTGTGGGGGAAGGACGATGGGACCTAGAGTCCCAGCAGCACCCAGAAAGTCCCAGGAGGCTCCCTTGCCCAGGACGGGTGTCCGGTGACCACTGAAGTGGAGTCGATTGTGAATCCACCGGATGTATTCCTTCTCGATTTCAGCAGTGACCCCTGGGTCAGTCCCAGCCTTGTTGGGCTCCTTGGGACCCTCTGTGGTGAGCCAGGGCAACGCCAGGGAGAAAGGGGACCACCCCAGGCCCACCGGATTGCCTTGGCAGGGACCCATGGAAGGCCAGTGGAGGGAGACCCTTCGTGCCCAAGCTCCTAAGTTGACTCTTTTCCAGATTTCCGACGTGAATTTGGTTGTATTATTTTCCTTCTGTTGCTTCTCCTTTTTCAGTGGGAGTGAACCTCTGGCACGCCAGATGTTTTGGACCACAACTCCCACCGCCCTTTGTCATTGGCAGTCTAGGCTCAGCATTCTGGGAGTTGTGGTCCTAAAGGTCTGGAGTGCTGAAGGTTTGCCCCCACTGTGACCTATTTCATCAGACTCTGGAAGGAGCCCCGCTGAAGCACTCCAGACCTTTCGCCATCCAACCTGTGCTTAAAAACCTCCTGCCAAGGAGAGCCCACCCCTCCGAGATGGTCCCATTCTGCTCTTGCTTAGACCCTCGGTGGTTTCGTCCTGGGTCTCGATCACCCTGGGTCCCCAGAGCTTCTTAGACCAAAACTCCCAGAAGCCTTCACTGCTCGCCCTGCTGGCTAGGATTTCTGGGAGCTGAAGTCCAAGAACATCTGGGCCTCCAAGGGTTGAAGCGGCTGCTTCAAAGCATGGCCCACACGCTCCAAACTCAAGGGGCCACCACCATGTGGGCTGATCCCACCCTGCGTGTAGACTGGCCAAGCAGAATCCCTTCTGGGGAATGAAGACAGTGCGTAGAAGCACCGTCCGCCTGCATTTTTTTTTACTCCGTGCAACTTGTTTGAAAAGACAAACCAAAACAAGGGGGCATTAGGGAGTGATCTGGAACCAGAATTTTGTAGCACGGCGTTCTTTTCATGGTGTGCGGGGCCTGCACGGCACATGGATACTTAGTCACAGAATCCACACAGAAATCGGCTGATCAAGGTTTCACTGGAGCTACGAACGGGGCTCTCTGGCTTCAGGCGTTGCTGTCTTTTTAATGGCCAGGATAAAGCTGGGCCAGAAAGTGTCCCATGGAATTTGTTGCAGTTGCTGTCAGAGTAATTTCCCCCGTAGGGGCTGGACAGTGAGCCCTGTTGCCAAAGACGCAGTGGCATGTTCTAATGATCAGTCCATTTGTCCCAGATGTGTGTAGATGTGGGGACCAATCGTAATATAGGCTGCCGATAGAAAAGACCTGCTACTATTTCTGTTTGCCCATAATAGAGTGGAATGCCTCTGAGACCAGAATCAGAATGGTGATGGCATCTGGCCTGGATGCCTTCAAAAGGGGTTTGGACAGGTTCCTGGAGGAAAACTCCATCACAAGTTACAAAACATGATGGAGATGTGTGTCATCTCCAGGCTTAAACCGGGGTCCTTCAAGGACCAGATGCAGGAGAGTGGTATCAGGAGACAGAGATCTAGTCTTGTGTGCTCCCAAACGCATCTGGTGGGGCCACTGTGAGATACAGGAAGCTGGACTAGAGGGGCCAAATCAAGTATTCAGTACAAAGTATTCAACCAACCTGAGTTCAATCCCTGTGGGGATCAGGAAGCCAGGCCAGGGTTGGCTCAGCCTGCTAGCCTTCTAAAGGGGCCTCGATTCAGATTTTGTGACACACATCCCCTGCCGCTGAAGGCAACAGAGCTCGGGGGTCCTGGGTAAGTTGGAGCACTTGACCACAGAGTCAACAGTTGGGAGTTGGAACCACTGCTGTGTCTCCCAGGAGAGGAGCCGGCCAAGAGATCCCTTGTTGGATGGATCGTTGGTGTTGGGCACAGCAGTCTTGCAGTGCCACCAGAAGGAGGAGGAAGAGGCTGGGAAACCAACTCTGGCATGCTGGGGTGACAAGGATGATCAGCGGGGCTGGAAACCAATCCCTACGAGGAAAGGCTGAAAGAACTGGGCATGATTAGCCTACAAAAAAGATGGGAGGGACAATCGGATAGCACTTTTCCAATACTTGGAGGGCTGTCCTACAGAGGAGGGGCAGGATCTGCTCTTGATCATGCCAGAGAGTAGGACACGCAACAGTGGGCTCCAGTTAAAGAGAACCCAGCGTTCAGCTGAATCTCAGGAAAAAAAACTTCCAAACTACTGGAGAGGTATGAGGAGGGAACTCAACACCTCAAGAAAGAGGTAGTGAGTGCTAGAGGCCTTCGAGAGAAATTTGGAGAACCACCTGGCAGACCTCTGTTGATTTGGAGCCTTGATGGCCTCCGAGGCCCCTTCCAACTCCACGGTTCTGGGATTCTACATGACCTAGAAAATCCACACGGGATCACCATTAGAGTTGCAGTTGGCTTGACAGGACACATTAGTGGTCATCTGTCCACCTGTTGTTCCGGGCACAGGCATCTTGGTTTCGTGTGAAGGTGGAGAAACGAAAACCCTCCTAGACACAAATGTAGTTTTCTCTTATGGACTCGATGCAAATTAAAAAACCAAGCTCCCCAGACCCATGCTGGGAGCGGGTCAGACCCGAACATTGGTCCCAAGACAAGAAACAACTAGCTTTCTGTCGATAACAGTATATGTTTTATTCCACAAATGGTTTGACTCCTCAGGGATCATTCCCAGAAGGTTGTTTGTCTGGCTTGCTGCTCCTCTGATTAATTTGAGGCCATCACCTGCAAATAAAAGGAAGGAAGGAAGGAAGGAAGGAAGGGGATCCCAGTGAGAAGCTCTTATCTCAGCTGGCAACAAAGGGGCCATGGGCTCCGTTGCAATCATTGATCCCATTGAGAGGAGACCCATTGAATCAATGTGATTTACATAACCTTAGACTTTACAACAGACTGGGTGGGTGGCTTTTTTAAAATGGCGGATCGTGCTTTGGGCCTGTCTTTAATGTTGGTTCTGTTTACTGTTTTTAGTGTGGCAATTTTTCTGATACTCTTAAAATATTTGTATCCTTACTGCTTTTAGCTTTTAAATGTTGCCTTTGGATGGTGGGAGCTGCCCTGGGTGTTTTTTTTTAAGAAGAAAGGCGGAGTAAAAATATTTTTAATAAATAGGTTCAGAGGTTTAGCAGGAATGACATCACCCATAGGGGCAGATCGGCACTAGCTACAGAGTTTTCTTCTTCAATTTTGGGGTGAAGATATTTTATTTATATAAAATATTTTCACACACCCCCTTTCTCTCCTTCAAAAGACCTGAGACAGCTTACATCATTCCAGGGCAGTATTTAAAGCTAAAAACTGTAAGAATACAAATTCTGAAAACAAACAAACATCACACTAAAAGACAACAACAAACAAACAAACAAACAAACAAACCACATTCAACTGGAAGGCACAACAATACATTTAAAAAACCTGCAGAGGCAGCCGGTCATTAATGGAAAGCCTTAGATGAAGAAAAAGGCCCTTGCCTGTTTGCAGAAGGGCAGGATAGTTGGGGCCAGCCTGGCCTCCAGTGGGAGGGAGTTCCAAAGTCTCCAAGGAGCCACAGAGGAGGCCCTCTCCTGTGGCCCATGGCCCATACCTGTGAAGGTGGTGGGACTGAGAGAAAGTCCCCCCCCCCCGTTTTGATGGTCTAAACCAGACATGTCCAAACTTTGGCCCTCTGGATGTTTTGGACCACAACTCCCAGAATTCTAAGCTTAGATTGCCAATGACAAAAGACTGGGAGTTGCGGTCCAAAATATCTGGAAGGCTGAAGTTTGGACATGCCTGGTCTAAACACCTGAGCTGGTTCGTGATGGGAGACATGGTCCTTGAGATATCTTGGCCTCAAGCTGCTTAGAAGGGTTTTACAGATGACTGCATCTCATTGCACGAGAGTCATGCACAACCCAAAATCCACTCGGGGAGTCTTTAATCAGAGTGACGTTCCTCCTTGATGAGGAAATGCTGGCAGTTCTGCTGGTTTGCGAGACAGCCCCTTGGCCATCCTTGGCCCTCAAGGGGTGGGGGTTGGGAAAGCTCAGCCTTTCTGGAAGCCCCCTTCCCCACTCACGAGCCCGCCCCCGCTGTGCGTGGACCCACCCTGGCCCCTCACCTGCGCAATCCAGTCGTCGAACGCCGAGACCCGTGTGAAGACCGAGGGCTTGCGGTAGTAATTGCAGCCGAGAGACGAGCCAAAGCTGACGACGCCGTGGACCTCCCACGCCCCGCTGGAGTTCTGGCAATTGAGTGGCCCCCCTGAGTCGCCCTGGAGGAACAAGGCCCGCAGGGGGGGGGTCCCCTGTTAGTTTGTATTGCTTCTACAGAGACTTTTTGCAGACACTCCCAAGCTGGGAATCTGGTGGCTGGTCCTCTTAGGTGGCCATAAATCTTGGACTACAACTCCCAGCATCCCCCCACCACCAGGCAGAATAACCTGAGGGTTGCAGGTGTAGAAGGCTTTCAAATTGGGGGGGTGGGAGTGAGATGCATGTTACGAAAAGCTTGGAAAACTACAATTCCCAGATTCCACCAGCCAGTAGATCATCCGACTGGCTTCCAATGTTTGAGGGTAACAGGCCCACGATGCTCGAAAAGAGCTCCCATGGGGAGTTCTGGGAATTGTAGTCCCAAGAGCAGAGCAGGAGGGCCTTTGCTGAACTGATGGGGTGGGGGGAGGGGCTCCTTGCCTGCATCCTCAGGTGCTTCCAAGGCTATGCTTGAGCCGGGCTAGGGGCAGGGCAAAGTAAGGGGTTGGGGGGGGGGAGTTTTGTGCCACGACTCCCAAGGTTCCTGCATCAAGAAGGCTCGTGAGGTGTATTCCCTTCCTCTCCCCCCCACCCCGAGACTGATAGGGTGGAGCCAAAACCTGGAGAGCAACGGGGAGGGAAGTAGAGGCAGGGACAGAAGTGGGCAGAACCGCCTCATCCTGGAATCACAGAGTTGGGAAAACCCTCGTAAGGCCACCGTGTCCAACTCTCTGCTCAAGGCAGGGATCCCAGCAAAAGCCGATCGGACCAGCGATGGTCCCATGTTCTCTTGGAGGCCTCCTGAGGGGTCCGTTGCTCTGTTTAGGACAACTGATGGAAGCACTTCCTTGCTGAGGAAGGGGCAGGGATGGGTCCTCCCCAGCCACCAAGCCACCTTGAGCCCACAGGTCCACCCCCTCCCCCTCCAGCGATGGGGTCCATCTCACCCCCCTTGGAGATCCTGAGAAACCCAAGACCCCCCTGAGCCTTGAGGTAGCCCACGTCCCAAGCCCGGCGGCCACAAAGCACCTCAGGGACTCACGTTGCAGCTGGAGATGACGCCGTCGCCCCCGGCGCAGACCATGTTGGTCTTGACGGTGGAGCCCCACCGGCTGGCGCTGGAGCAGGTGGCGTGGTCCACCACGAGCAGGCGGCCCTGCTGCAGGATGGCGGGCAAAGGGCCGTTGGCTGGAAGAGGCCGAGAGGTCGGTCAGACCCAAGGAGAGAGGCCAGAGTTGACGGTGGTTTCAAAAAACCGTGATGGTTCCAGGCAGGAAGGTGGCCATTGTGTGTTTTACTGGCTCACGTTGGCATGCTTTTAACGGCTGGTATTGCTCCCACTGATTGGAACGGTCACCTTTCTGCCTCTCTTTTTGTTTTCTCTCATTGACCTCCACTTTGAGTCCCCAAGTATTATTGGATTGAAGCTCCCAGGATCCTACATTTCAAGCTTTGCGGGCCATTTGGGATTATTTTTATGCTGCCCTTTGGGGAGAAAGGCGGCATAAAAATAAAGTTATTATTATTATTAAAGTTATTATTATTATTATAGGGAGCCACAACGGGGAATTTTGTTTAGACAAAACGGTAAAGCAAAAAGCAAAGCTTCTCTAAGCACCCCATAGCACTTAGAGCCCTCTCTGGGTGGCCTGCATTGTAATTCTGCAAGCGACACATTGTCCTCGCCCTGCCCCCCCCCCCCCAAGCTGGGGGCTTATTTTGCCGACCTCAGAAGAATGGAGGACCAAGTCCATCCTGAGTTGGCTACCTGAGCCCATTGGGATCCGAACTCAGGTTGTGAGCAGAGTCTTGCCTGCAGGACTGCAGTTCAGCCTCTGCACCACAAGACCACACAATTTGTTGGCTGAATTAATCTGCTGAAAGAAGCCGGGCCAGCTTTGGGAGGAGCTAGCACCTCCTTGAAAAGGACAGGGAAGCGAATTCAAATAAGGTGAAGGGGGCACTGTGCGAAACACCCCAAACAAAACCCGAGGATCCTTTTTTTGTTCTCCCTTCTTTTCCGTCTTTCTTTTTTTTAAGCATGTTCCTTCGTGCCGAGGGTGGCGCGAGATTCAGAAAAAGACACCTTTGCACACCCAAGGCGGAGAAATAGACCCAATTTGCCCTTCTGTGGGGGTGAACGCGGCTGCCCCTTTTAAATAAAACAGAGTTGTAAAAGCGCTTGCTTTAAAACACCGCTGTAAAAAAAATGGTAGTGATTTTAAAATGATTGCTAGAGACTAGATGTAAAAATGAAGAAGCAGGAAAAAGAAAGTCCTGTTGCTTTGATTGCACTAGAGCAGTGGTTCTCAATCTGTGGGTCCCCAGATGCTCCTGGACTGCAGCTCCCAGAAGCCTCCACCACTTGCTTTGCTGGAAGGGATTTACATTTGGGGACCCACAGGCTGAGAACCACTGCACTAGAGTGGTCCCATTGAATCCATGGGGATTTTGGTAGGTGCTTCCTCCAGAACCCCAACTCATTCCAGTGAGGCTACTCTTAACTGTGCCTTCATTCACCATCCTCACCATTTGTCTTTCCCAGAGAATCCTGCCTCCTCATGAGGAGTCCAGAATTAGGACAGACTCCGTTTTGGCATTTTTCTCTCCAGAGATAGTTCAGGCTTGGTTTGATGGGGGGGGATCCCCCTTTGTTTCTCTTTCTGGCCATCCCTGGCACCTGCAAAGCTCTTGTTCCAGGCACCACGCAACCAATGAATCTGCGTTTCCCCTCTCTGCCTTACAAAACTACACATCTCATCCTTCCTGGAGAAGCACGGCAGCCACCCAACGGCTGCTAGGAGAAGTATCATAGAATCATAGAATCCTAGAGTTGGAAGAGACCTCAAGGGCCATCTAGGACAACCCCCTGCCATGCAGGAACCCCCATCAACCCCCATGTACCCCCGACAGATGGGCCATCCAGCCTCTGCTTAAAAACCTCCTCCAAAGAGGGAGGATCCACCACCCTCCTTTGTGGAAGCATATTATGCCACTGCCGAACAGCAATGACCGTCATGACGTTCTTCCTGATGTTCAAATGGAATCTCTTTTCCTGTAGTTTGAAACCATTGCCCCGAGTCGTAGTCTCTGAAGCCATGGAAAACAAACCTGTTCCCTCTTCAAAATGACATCCTTTCAAATACTTAAACATAGCTATCATATCCCCCCTCAGCCTTCTTTTAGAGAAGCTAAACATTCCCAGTCCCCTAAGCCGTTCCTCGTAAGTAGGTCCCCCTCGGACGTTCTCCTTGGAATGAAAGGCACACATGGAAAAACACACTTACTTATCAGCCGGCCCCATCCTGTGACGTAGCAAGCGGAGTTCCCAGGGAGGATGCTGCCTGACTTCGGGAGGCAGGCCGGCTGGATCTGGTCGCTCAGGGGGACGGAACTGGCCAGTTTGATCAGGGCAATATCATTCCTGGTTTGGAAGGGTGGAAGAAATGGGCCCGGGTGACGCTCACCTTTTTTTTTAAAAAAAAATCTCACCATGGTGAGCTCTCACAGCCTTCATCCCTTTTCCTTCACGACGACCCTGCAAAGTAGGCCAGGCTCGCGTTGAGAGAGAGAGAGAGCCTGCCTCAGGTCACCCAGTGGATTGCATGGCCGGATGGTAGAGACTGGAACTTGTTGCGCCTCCCGAATCCCAGGCTGCCACTCCCGCCGCGGCGTCCATCCAGCTCTTGTTTGTGACCTGGGCACCCCCTGGATGGGATCTGTGTCCGCCCCCTGAAACACGGCCAAGGGGGGGGCTTGTGAGGAAATTGCGGGGGGGCGGGGGAGGAATTGTTATCAAGTTACCCCTTTGACACTCGACTGGAGTCCCATTTTGGATGAACAATGATCTTTTCCGGAGCAACCGCAACCGATCCTGATTCGGTGGCCGTGAGGTTGTATTTGCCAAGGTAGACGCGATAGGTCCGGGAGGAACTGCAAGAGAAGGAGTAGCGGAGACCAGCGGTTAGAGCAACTCTGTCTCCTCCTCCTCCTCCTCCTCCTTGCCTTCGTTTTGGACGGCAGGCGATTCAGCTCCAACCAAGACTTTCCCTTCCTTTTGCTCATGGGGACTTTCCCCTGTTGGTGCACTTCAGCTGCGAGGTGCAGTTTCTCCCTCCACCCCCACCCCCACCCCGTTCCTTCCTTTAAACAGAAGATGATCTGGTGGTGAAGAGGAGAATGGCTGGTTTGGGGATTGGGAATAAACGCAGCTGTCTGTGTCCTTGGAGTTCCCTGGGAGCAGAACATGGCACGCTTGTGTGGAGCACTGGCATTGAGGGATATACCAGCAGGAACCCTAGAATAAGTGAGATGGAAGAGGCCCCCAGAGGCCATCATCTCCAACCCCCTGCTCAAGGCAAGGAACCAGGTCAAAGGCAGACCAGACAGACTAGTGGTGGTCCCATGTTCCCTCCGAGGCCTCCACCGTTGGAGCGCTCACCAGCCCCTGAGGTCATGGGGTTCACTCTTGAACTGCTCTAAGTGTTGAGAAGTCCCCCCGCCCCCGATATTCTCCCTGTCACTTGAGCCCCACGGTTGGGTGTCCTGCATTCCAGGTTGATCAAGAACAGGCCCTGCTTCTCTTCTGGAAGACAGCTCTTCAGGCCTTTGAAAAGTGCTCTCCTCTCCTTCCCCCAGCCCGTCTTCTTTTCCTCCAGGCTAAACCTGCTCAGTTCATTCTGGCTTTCCTTTGAGGGCTTGGTTTCCATCATATTTGGTGGTTACTTCACACCTGTTTTGTCTCTGTAGTTGTTGCGTTTAGGCGCGGTACAAAAAAAATATGTTACTTTATGTCCGTCTCGTAACAACTGAATGGATGCTAAGCGAGACAAATCTATACCTAGCGCTGGGGTTGGGTTTGCTCTTCTCCCTCTTCTGTTCCACTTTTTCTCCCAGTTAGAGGACGTGAAGTAACAACTGTGCTGGTAACCTGGTGGGCATTGTTAGCACAGCTTTTGTGTCCATCTAGTGCCGTGGTTCTCAACCTGTGGGTCCCCAGATGTTCCTGGACTGCAACTCCCAGAAGCCTCCACCACTCACTGTGCAGGAAGGGGTTTCTGGAAGTTGCAGTTCAGGAACATCTGGGGACCCACAGGTTGAGAACCATTGATCTAGTGGTTAGTGGGTGAAGCAACATATGTCATTAATTCACCTATGAGAAAAACCATGCAACTCAAATGTATAAGAAAGAAAACATTCTCAATGCTGCTGCATTGGCATATGAAAACAAGAATATCAATAAATCAAAATATTGAAAAATAAAAAAATTATACCCCCCAAAAAGGACAAAAGGAAGCTAGACAAATTCAGTGTTTGTCACGGTACAAGACTGTGACATTTGTCACGGGACAAGTTATCACAACCATGGGAACACCGAAACAGGGACAAAACCACATGATCACGAACAACGCTGTCACGGAACAACACTAGTCGTGGAACAAAGAAGGATGTGAAGTAACCGCCCTTGTTGCCTTCCTCTTAATTTGCTCCATTTTCTCAGCATCCTCCTTGGAGTGTGGTGTCCAGAACTGGACCCAGGATTCAAGGCAAGGCCTCACCAGTGTTGAATAGACGGGAACGAGCACCTCTCAGGATCTGGAAACTAGACCTCTGTTAAATGCTTCCTAAAATCACATTTGCCTTTGGTTTTTTGTAGCCACCTCACGTAGTCAGCTTTTAATCTCCAACAATCTCAAGATCCTTCTCGCTTGTAGTACTACAGAGCCAAGCATCCTCATATCTACGGATATCCCAGGAAGGAATCCCAACACATCCTCCTCGGCTTCAGGGGACCACCAAGTGAAAGGGTTTGGAAAGGTGAGACTTAAAAGACCAACCGAACTGCTGACTCGGGAAATCTGAGTGTTTGTGATCCAAAAAAATTACTTATTGAACACTAAATCTGCAAAACACACAGGGGGAGAGAGAGAGAGAGAGAGAGAGAGAGAGTCAAGCAGACGCTGCTTGGTGGCCCAGGGTCCACCACACGTACCTGATGCAGTGAGCGGCCGTCATGACCCAGCCTGTTGCGATGAGGGATCCTCCGCACGTGTGGTGCCATGTCCCGCTGCTGGACAAGTACTGGAGGGAGGCCTGGGGGAAGGAGACAAGCCACCCGTGGGCTGAGCTGGGGGGTGGAAGAGGCTCCCGAGCCCTGGCCGAAAGGTGTCCTATCCTCAACAAAAGCCCTTTCCCAAACCCCTGGTGTGTTCATGTGACATTTCACGCCCGCCTTCCACCATCAACGGCGTTCGATTTGGATGTGCCCTTTCGGACTCTTTCCTGGATGAGAATTCATCAGCACGTTCAACTCTGTTGCCTGAAGCTTGAACGGAAGCCTCCGTTCCCATCCCAACGTTGCTTTGGGTCTCCTTTCCACGTCCATTCTCTCTCCACCTGCCTTGTTTATCTCCCTGCTCCATTCTCCTGCTCCTTCTCGTTTCAGTCTCCCACCCTACAGAGTATATAGCTTTGTGACTTAATTCCTCTCTTCTCCCTGGCTTGGGGTCAATACTTTTTGAACAATTCAGTTTGTTGGCTGCAAGAACGGGATTGGGGAAACTGATTCTGACTACAGCTCCCATCATTCTTCACCAGCTGCCTCCTGGCTTAGAGCTGATGGGATTTGCAAGCCAAGCAAATGATGAATTGCTGTGCAGGGAAGGTTGCACACATACCGAAAAAATGGACAGACATTGTCCAGGATGCTGAATTTTCTCCTGACAGACAGACAGACAGATTAGGAAGGAATAGATAGATAGATAGATAGATAGATAGATAGATTAGATAGATAGATAGATAGATAATTACTGCCCTTCACTGCACGGTCACCATCCACTGATTCACTTCACCCGCAGTCTGAAAATATTAACAATATTTAAAAAGAAAAATCCAGAAGGATAGCAATATACTATCATCCACATATTTCAGCATCCACACATCGGGAAGGGTTCCCCCATGGATACGGGGTTCCGACAGTATATGATAAGCTGCCATCAACCCAGTGCAGGCCATAGCTCTGTTCTGTCATGAAAGAAAGATGGAGCCCGGGCATGCTGAGGGGACTCTGCCAGCCCTCCGCCCCTTGTGTGGAAGCACACACACACCCCAAAAAGAGGAAAGGGGGGGGCAATGCAAACCAGTCCTCTCCCCACCTGAACCAAAACACATACAAACACACACAAGCATCCTGTGGGGTCAACTTCATTGGACAAAATGGCAACGCAGAAAGGGAAAGCGCACTACTTATCTATTACCCTATTGCACTTCAAGCCCTCTTGAGGTGGTTGGGAATTTAACACTACAGGTTACACATGAAGAAGAAGAAGAGGAGGAGGAGGAGGAGGAGGAGGTGGTGGTGAGCCAGGTCATGACAGCAAAAGGAGCAACTTTATTAAAAAAAATTTTTTTTGCTCGTTTGGCGAAATACTCATAAACCAAGGTACCACTGTATTGAAGCCACTCTAGGGGATTTTCCGAAGCAGCAAATATTAAAGCTTCCATTTTTAATCCAAAACACAGGTTTTCGTAGCTGTTGCCTTGCAACAGGCCGACCAACCAGAGGATGATAATACTCAAAGGGGTCACTCAACAGAAGATGTGTTGGAAGAGCTCCAATCAGTGAAACTGACCCTTCAGGAACTCGCTCACAGATTGGCTGGTCTTGAAGAAAAAATTGCAACAGATGTCTGAGAACTGCAGGACATGTTTAATGCAGAATGATGTTTCCAGAAGAATATTAATTTTTTTTTGTTGCCAGACTTTTTTGTAACCCGATAGCAGTACTCATCCAGTTCCACATAAGAAATGTGTACTTTATGTTACATTGGTAATGGCATTTTTGGTTTTGATACTACCATAATAGGAACATTTACCTGTATAATCATCTCTTCAAAGTACTGATCAATCACTGTAAGTACTATGTGCCTATAGTGCCTCTGAGTGCAATAATTAATTGTCTTTTATATTGTTGTTTTTAAATTGTTGCTTCTTTTAACTTGCTGTAAACCGCCCAGAGTGCCATTCTGGAAAATGGGCGATATATAAATGAAACAAACAAACAAACATTTAAGAGCCACAGGCTGGGATATATTCCAGATGTTCTGTCCCCTCTTACCTGCCACGGCCAGCTGTTCTTCCGGGCATCCTCCCCTCCCACGACTCTGGAGACGTTGGGCCGGTAGGTGGGGACCCCACACCCGATGGCTGCAAAAAAAGCACAGCGCAGAATCTGTGTGGGCGCTTAGCAGAGCAGAGTGAGGGTCCGCGAGCATGCACAGAGCGCAGCCTGCTTGCTTTTCATGCCGACGGCAGTGGTTTGGCCTTCTCGGCCCTGAAACTGCTAAAGCCACCTCCAGATGGTCAGCAGCCTCCTTCGACAAAACAGCTCTTGAAACATGGAAATCCGCCTGCGACCTGCTGTGTCTTGCAGCCCCCCCCCCCCCATACGTGACAGCATTTCTCTGCCCCTCCTGGCATCCTGCGTTGTGCATATTAATTATGTCCAATCTAGAGAGGTATGTGAACATCATGGAATGGAGCCCAGCAAGAAGCAACATGTTTTTTTGTGTGTGTGTTCTGCCCCGTAGCGCTTAAATCCCTCTCTGGGAGGTTTGCAATTTAAGTATCTTTTGATTGGGATTCCTACCTTGACCGGGGGTGGTGGTGGACTCAGTGGCCTTCTAATTTGATCACTCGATGATTCTGTGGCAGTTGCGCATTGTTCCCCACCCCCCAAATGATCTGGGCACTCCGTTTCCCAACCCCAGAAGGATGGATGGCGGAGTGAACCTTGATCCTGCTACCTGAATCCACTGGGATCGAACTCAGGTTGTGAGCAGAGTCTTGCCTGCAGTACTGCAGTTTAACTGCTGCGCCTTGAGGCTCCCAAGAGACCATCAAGGGAGAAGACATCCTATTCTGGAGCTGGTAATGTTGGGGCCCCTCCATTCCCATGGCAGCAATGTTCCTGGATGTTTTACGGCAGCCAGTCTTTCAAGAGAGATCGCAAAAGGGTCTGTCATGTCACAAAAAGAAGTACCAACCAGAGATCAACCCACCAGTGTCTTGGGCAGATCATACCTCCAAGGGAGGCCATGTAAGAGCTTTGTGAGGATTGTCCTTGATGAAAGAAATGCAAACCCTGTGAGATAGACTGCTTCAATACATGGAAGCTTTCTCCCTTTACTATCATAGCTCATCATCCTTACCCACCGAGCCCTTCATCTATCTGCTTTTTTTTAAAGTCCTTATTTAGCCAAATGCTTTAATCACCCCCTACAGCTGTGTGGATAAGTCGGCTGTTTAGATCTTTGGCGGCGGAGCTGGGAGTCAGGAGTTCAATTCCCTCCTGTGTGGAAAAGAGCCAGCCTGGGTGGCTTTGGTCATGCGGCAGCATCCCAGGGCACCCACCCCAACCCACCCCCACCCCCAGAGGAAGGGAACGAGCCACCACGCCTGAGTACTTCTGGGGCTTGAAAACCCTGAAAAACAATAACCATGTCAGAATTGCTTGCCAGATGGGGGTGAACTTGTGATCTATTAATCCACAAAGCGGTCTAAGGGACTGGCACCTGTTCCTCCCCCCTTCTGCATCCTGCAGTTCTGAATTTAGCAATTAAGCATTTGAGAAAGAGAGAGAGAGAGAGAGCACTTATTGAGCACAAGTTGTTGCAACCCTACCCTGAGAGGCTAATGCCAGCACAACACACAGGACCCAGACCATGGCTGAAAGGGGGTGCGTGCTCCAAGCAAAGCTGTCCCCTCGGAGGGACGGGCCTTTTATCTGGAGAGGGTCCCCCCGCCCACCCACTGCGGGAGAGGACCACAGCCATGGGGAGGGAAAGGGCCCACGTGGGGTGCCCTTCGTGCCAGCGGCAGGTTTGGCCGCGGGACCCTGCCCATGCGTGTTTTTCCGACGTTTCTGCCAAGGCCCTTTTGCAGCCTCCCTGGCAGCTGCAGTGGCTCCCACCGGCTCATCCACCACTCACGCCTGGAGCCACAGAGCAGCCGAGGGAGGCAGGCCTCAGAGCATGGGCCAAGCGGCCCTTGGAGACATCATCCCGTTGGTGGAGTCGGAGTCGGAGGGTCCAAAACAAGAAACTCCATTCCGGAGTCGCTGCACGTGATCTCTCCAACTGGACGCCTTTTCTCCTGGGCCTTCACCGAGTCTGCTCTGAGCATTGGCCGCTGAGGCATTTGAAAACTGTTGGCTGCAAGGTCGGCAGCTCGGCGGTTCGAATCCCGGGTGCCACGCAGCGGAGCGAGATCCCACTGTTCACCCCAGCTCCTGTCAACCTAGCAGTTCGAAAGCATATAAATGCAAGGAGATAAATAGGTGCCGCCGTAAAAAGCGGCAAGGTAAAAACAGTGTTTCCGTGCAGCCATGCCGGCCACGTGGCCATGGACTTGCACAACACTGGCTCTTTGGCTTGAATACGGAGATGAGCACCGCCCCCTAGAGTTGAACACAACTAGCACACATGTGGGTTTCTTTTTGTATGCACTTTCACTCAATAGGGATACAGTGGTACCTTATATAAAGGAATTAATTCATTCCAATGAAATTATGTTAAGCAAATTTTCCTTTATACAAATTCCCATAGGAATACATTGAAAACAGAGTGATCCCATTTTTATGTTGTACGGATTTTCCCCATAGGCAATTATGTTAAGCAAATTTCCCCTATCTCCAGAATTTTTATGTTGTACAAATTTTATGTTATACAAACTGTTTGTTATACAAGGAGGGTCCACTGTATCTTCTTTCCCTTAGCATTTGTCCCACTGGGTGGTGGGATCTGCTATTCTCCTGTTGGCCTTCCACTTGCCACGCTTGTGGGCTGTTTGTATAAATATATTTCAATATATTCATGTTTCTACCACAGAATTCTCCAGCCAAGAAATGTGTGCACATACAGTATATTCCTATTGGAATGTATTTGTACACATTTCTTGGCTGGAAAATTCTGTGATTAAAAACACGGATTTCTAAGGAAAACTGGGCGCTATTGGTTTAGAAGGGCAAAAAACGGGGCATTCACATTAAAATAGGGATTGAATATGACTTTTCCTACCACAATGAGGAGTGTCAGTGAAGAGAAAGGGATAGAGGAACAGGACGTGGTTATGCCACAAAAAAGGTGGTGGCCTTGATGTCTTTTTGAGAAGCAGAATTATCAGGGGCAGGGATGGGTCAGAACAGGACATGTGGGAAAATGTCGGCTCCCTTATCAGGGGAGCTAAACAAAGGGCCTTCCACCCTAGCTTGGCCCCGCCGGAAGCTGATATCAGCCCTGGAATATCTCCCCAAAGGTTGCCAGCCTGGTGGGAACTCGGCAGATGATGGGAGCGGGTTTGGAGAGACCCAAACCTCTGCAGGCGTGACCAGGCATTCCCAGGCGCTTGAGAGCAGCGTGTGGTCATTGGCACCTTGACCAGTTTGTGTATATTCTTCTTCTTTGTGGCATTGCTTTCCGATCTCTCCTCCACGGAACTTAAAGCTGGCTCTCTCAGCTTGTTGGTTTAAAACATTTCTACCCTTTTCCTTCGGATGGATCTATAAAGCGGCTTGCATCGTTCGAAGGCAATATTTAAAGCTTGGAACAAGGAAAAAAAGCCTCCCACACCCCTTGGGACCTTTATATCTTACATTCTTTTATTTATAATCAATGTAAGGGAATTAAGAATGATGGGATATAGAGTACTTTAAGCTCAATATTAACTGTACTCATAACATAAGAACATAAGAATGTAAGAAGAGCCCTGCTGGATCAGGCCAACGGCCCATCTAGTCCAGCTTCCTGTATCTCCCAGTGGCCCCACCAGATGCGTTTGGGAGCTCATGAGACTAGATACCTGTCTCCTGATACCACTCCCCTGCATCTGGTCCTTGAAGTACCCCGGTTTTAAGCCTGGAGATTACACATCTCCATCATGGTTTGTCACCTGGGATGGACTTTTCCTCCAGGAATCTGTCTAATCCCCTTTTGAAAGCATCCAGGCCAGATGCCATCACCACATCCTGTGGCAGGGAGTTCCACAGACTAACCACGCGCTGGGTGAAAAAAAATTTTCTTTTGTCTGTTCTTACTCTCCCAGCCCTCAATTTGAGTCGGTGTCCCCTAGTTCTGGTATTTTATGAGAGGGAGAAGAGCATCCCTCTATCCACTTTACTCATGCCCTGCATTATTTTGTACGTCTCAATCATATCCCCCCTCAGGCGCCTTTTTTCCAGACTAAAGAGCCCCAAATGTTTTAGCCTTTCCTCATAAGGGAGGTG
>JAHTLZ010000309.1:643583-659359 GCA_023846285.1 Phrynocephalus versicolor | reverse complement strand
TGCGCCTCAGTTGGTCCACGTGCCTACGCCAGACCCTGCCATCTTCAATGGTCACGTAATAAGAGACTGGCCCAGATGCTCTGGTGATCACCCTTGGCACCCACAGGGGACCTCTGGCATAATTTCTCACCCAGACCAAATCTTCAGGAGCAAAATACCTTGTAGAGTCACTCTCTGCCTGTGGAGGTGCTCTAGCATTGCGGTTTGGCATTTTGTCTGGGTGGACATAGTCCAGCACAGTTACCAGCCTTCTACCTGGGAGCAGCTCTGCTGGCGACTTGCCAATAGTAGTACACGGCGTCGCATGCTGCAAGAACAACATTCGGGCAATGTGCGTTGACCAGTCACCCTCCATCAAGCGTGCAATATATCCTTTGGCTGTCTGCACCATGCGCTCAGCCTGCCCATTGGATGAGGGGTGAAAGGGAGCTGATGTGACCCCTCTTATGAAATTATCAGCCAGAAATGCCCTGAATTCTTGGGATACAAAGGCTGCTCCATTGTCTGAGACAATGGTCTCGGGCAACCCGTGGGTTGCGAACAGCTGTCTCAACGCTTTGATGACTGCAGCTGACGACATGCTGGGAACCATAGCCACCTCTAACCATTTAGAATACGCATCAACGATAACCAAAAAAACCTTTCCTTGGAATGGCCCAGCAAAATCTAAGTGCACCCGGCTCCAGGGAGTCCGGGTCTGCTCCCACCAGTGGACTGGTGCTCTGGCCACTTCTGGGTGCACTTCCTGACATGCCTTGCACGTCCGTACCCATTGTTCAACATCTTGGTTCATCCCAGGCCACCATACATAGCACCGGGCCAGCGACTTCATCCTGACCATTCCCGGATGCCCCATGTGCAGTGTATCCAGAACCCTGTTTCTCAGTGGTGCTGGGATGATCACCCTGTCTCCCCACAGGAGACAGTCCTTATGCAGGGATAGCTCATGTTGCCTTGTTGCGTATGGTCTAAATTTTTCTTCATGCGGGCCACCTGGCCATCCCCTCCCCACCCAAGTGAGCACACGGGAGAGAGCGGTATCTTTCCTTGTTCTCTCAGCTATTTCAGTGGCAGTTACAGGGGCCCCCGGAAGTGTTTCCAGCATCATCACTCGTTCAGCTGGGGCAGGATCCGCATCGCACACACCAGGAAGGGGCAAGCGACTTAGTGCATCAGCGTGGCACATCCTTTTCCCTGGAACATGGGTCAGGGTGTACTGGAACCCATTCAGGAATATAGACCATCACAGCATTCTGGGGGAGAGAATCTGCGGCGTCTGTTAATTTTAAACCCCAAGAAATCCACAGATGGCACCCCAAAACTGCATTTTTCCTATTTTAGCTGCAGCCCCACCTCTTTAAATTTGAGTAACACAGCACTGATACGCCGAACTAGTTTCTGGGGGTCTTTCCCAGCAATCAGAACATCATCAAAAAATGGCAAGACCCCTGGCAGACCCCTTAACAGGCGCTCCATTAGTCCTTGAAAAATCCCTGGGGCCACACAAACTCCAAACTGTAACTTGTTTACTCTGAAAGCCCGTTTGTGTGTTACGATAGTCTGTGCTTCCGCAGATTGCGGAGTCACTGGCAGCTGCTGGTAAGCTTGTGCCAGGTCAAGTTTGGCAAAAAAATTTCCCCCAGCTAGTTTTGCCAACAGCTGTGAGATAACTGGAATGCGGTATGAACTTCCTCTGAGTGCCTTGTTGATAGTACATTTGTAATCTGCACAAATGCTTTGATACCGTCGACCACGGTATCCTGTTGGATCGGCTCTCTGAGGTGGGAATCGGAGGCACTGCTCGCAGTTGGCTCCGTTCCTTCCTGGAGGGCCGTCCACAGTACGTCCAGCATCGGGGGGAGTTATCGGCCCCTTGGATACTCCCTTGTGGGGTTCCACAGGGGTCATCGCTGTCCCCTATGCTGTTTAACATCTACGTAAGGCCGCTGGCTGGGGTCATTAGGAGATTTGGAGTCTGCTGTCACCAGTACGCTGATGACACGCAGCTCTATCTCTCCTTTTCCACCCCTGCAGTGGAACCTGTGAGGATCCTTGATGAGTGCCTGGACGCCGTACTGACCTGGACCGGGGCGAACAGGCTTAAGCTCAACCCCGAGAAGACGGAGGTTATGTTCTTTGGGAGCTCACCATCTGGGTACGGTGGCCCTCTTCCCTGTTTTGGGGGGGGTCTCCCTCCAACCAGCGGAGAGGGTGCGGAATCTGGGCGTGGTCCTGGACCCGGCACTGACCATCGAAGCCCAGGTGGCGTCGGTAACCAGGGCCGCTTATTACCATCTCCGCCAGATTGCCCAGATCCGCCCGTACCTGGATGTTGACTCTCTGAGAACAGTGGTCCAAGCACTGGTGATCTCGAGGCTGGACTACTGCAACGCCCTCTACATGGGGTTGCCCTTGACTCTTCTCTGGCACCTGCAGCGGGTACAAAATGCGGCGGCCAGGCTGGTGGTTGGTGTGCGTCGTTATGACCACATCACCCCAGTCCTGGCCCGCCTGCACTGGTTGCCCGTTGCAGCTGGATTAGATTCAAGGTCTTGGTTGTAGTTTATAAAACCCTCCATGGTTTGGGACCGGACTACCTGACAGAGCGTATCGTCCAGCGATCCATCTTGGCCCGACCTGTTCGGCAGTTGCGAGCGCATGCGCTGCGGGTTGCCACTCCATGAGAGGCCCGGAAGACGGTTACTCAGAACCGGGCTTTCTCTGTGGCAGCCCCTTCCTTATGGAATTCCATCCCCAGCGAAGTGCGCTCTGCAGAGTCCCTGCAGGCCTTCCGAAAAGCTCTAAAAACATACTTATTTCGAGAGGTCTTTGGCGAGCTTTATTTATTTATTCCCCCCCCCGCCATCTCTATTGATCTCTATTGATCATGGATCATTGGTGTCTTTGATACCTAATTGTTAGGATTTACACCTTTGTTGGCGTTATCAGATGCTATAGAATTTTATGCATTATATGTGCCTTTTATACTGTTGTTGCTATTATTTGATTATTTGCTATATTATATATTACAATTGTTTGTTCGGCGCTTGGCCGGCCGTCTGTAAGCCGCTTAGAGTTCTGTCCAGAAGATAAGCGGGATATAAATATAACAATAAATAAATAAATAAATAAATTCTCACTTCCCCATTTGCCTTAAGGGGTGTGACGATAGGAGTCTCCCACTTAGAAGAGTCCACAGGTGAAAGAACTCCCTGTTTGACCAATTTGTCCAGTTCCGCCTCAATCTTGGGTTGCAGCGCAAATGGCACTCGCCTTGGCTTGAGTCGGATTGGAGCCACCCTGGGGTCCAGCTCAAAGTCAATTGGAGGCCCTTTATAACAACTCAGTTTTCCACTGAAGAGTTCGGCAAATTCCTGGCCTAATGCCTTGCCCAACTCTGGGGAAGTTTGGACTGAGTTGAGCCCTGATATACACAGTCCCAAGGCGGGAAACCTGTCAGTACCCAGGAGACAGGGGCGACTCCCCTGTGCAATCACCAATTTAAGCACGGCCTGTTTCTCCCGGAATTGTACCCTCACCGCACACATTCCTAGAATGTGGATGCGGCCAGCCGTGTATGATTGCAAGGTGATCTGGGTAGCCAGTTTTCTGACCTCAGAAAGATGGAAGGCTGAATCAACCTCGGGCAAGCTGAACTTGAGTCATGAGCAGAGTCTTGACTGCAGGGGTGCAATTTAACCCCTGCACCACAAGGCTTCACTGCCCACGTTAGCCCAAGACAGGTGTTCCTGATGAGTCACAATGGAAATGAAAAACACAGAATTATAGAATTGGGCACTACCCAATGACTCAAGTTCAGCTTGCCCAAGGTTGATTCAGCCTTCCATCTTTCTGAGGTCAGAAAACTGGATACCCAGATCACTGGGGTAGCAACTGTAAATGGTCAACTGCCCAGCACACATAGCTTTTCTGTGCCTAACACCTGCACCCTCACTGGGGCAGAGGTAACCCTCCAGATGTTGTTGAATGATGATTCGCATCAGGCCAAGCCAGCAGAAGCTACTCACTGGGAACCTGGACTTTGGAGTACAGAGCTTTCTCGTAACGAATGAACCTGCGGATCTGTCAGCCTACGTTTATTTCCTAAAGCCAGGCTGGGGAGCATGTTGCTCTCCAGATGTTGTTGGGTTGTGCTTCCCTACTGGACTGTTTGATAGAAAACTGGACATTCTTCATGTTGCTTCTGAAGATTGCTCCTTGAAGAGAGCTGGAACAGGTTTGGGGCCAGGTGGAGTAGGGTGTCTGCCAACAATTGGTGGACAGGAAGAACATCTCAACCCTGGAGTGTGGGTTCCTGTCTGGGAAACTGTGCCTCCTCATTGACAGTCACTTCCTGCACCCAACCAAACCAGTTGTTTCCAGCTCCTTCCCTTGCGCATTTGCCTCCTCTGGGGCCTGCTTTCTCCAGGTAAGCAGGAAAGGGAAGCCCTGGGTCCTTGCTCTTAATTCTGGGAAGGGGAAAGAGACACCTGGCTCAAGAAAGATAGAACAATCTCCAATGGACTTGCAGGGGAGGAGGAAAATACCCTTCCATTTCTAGTGAAACTGGAGCAACTGAGCCCAAGGGAGCCAAGAATACTGGCCTTTTGTAGATGACGTTGAGAAGGAAGTGGGAAATATAGGCAGGAAAAAGGAAATGTGGGTTCCTCTGAAAAAGAAGATGGGGTGGGAAAGTTTAAATGGAAGAACGAGCAAGAGTTCATCATCTACTGTAACTAGTGGCATAGATGCTCTGTAGAGAAACCTACTAGGGTCCTCAGCCCCAACTCTGGTAATTCAGGCTCTTCCTTGGGGGATCCATGACTCACTGATGAGCAATAGCGCTGCTGTGATTTATAGTATCAGACTTGACACTGCACAAAAAACCAAGAGGATGCTGGCCAAAGGTTTCATCCCTTGTTCTATGAAACGTTAAGGATTATTAGAGGAGAACCAACATCTGTTCCACCTGCCGTCTTGTAGATCATCAGTGTCAGCCTGGTGGTTCAGTTGGGTTTGTGTTTCTTAACGCTGCTCCTGACCACAAAAGACACAGTATTGTTTTTTCTCATCAGCAAGGAATATTGTAAGGAAGGCAGGGCCGAATGGCCGTTGGGAAGGAAAGGACCCGGTGTGGCTCCTCTGGACATGCATGGGCGTTCCTTCCACTATTTCCTATCCCTCCCTCCCACCACTCTGCCCCAGCTGGTGGTGGAGGTTTCTGGGAGTTGTAGTCCATGAACAACTGGGAGGGGTTTGGAACACACTGGCCCAGCATTTTGATGTCCTGAGACTACAAGTCCCAGAAGCCTTGGCCACCAGCAAATGTCCGCCGGCGTTCCAAGGGAAGAAGAGGGGCCCAGAATATTTTTGACACACTCAAGTTAGGAACAGGGAATTAGAATTTATTTATTTATTTATTTATTTAGAATATTTTAACCTCAGAGTTCTCCTTGGCAAAGGACCCCAAGGTGGTTTACAATAATGAGGGACAATATACAGCCCAGAATATTTAAGACACACTCAAGTTAGGAACAGGGAATTAGAATTTATTTATTTATTTATTTATTTAGAATATTTTAACCTTAGAGTTCTCGTTGGCAAAGGACCCCAAGGTGGCTTACAATAACGAGGGACAATATACAGCCCAGAACATTTAAGACACACTTAAGTTAGGAACAGGGAATTATTTGTTTGTTTGTTTGTTTGTTTTGAATATTTTTACCACGCCTTCCTCCTTGGCAACAGACCCCAAAGTGGCTTACAATAACGACGAGGAGCAATATACAGCCGAGAATATTGAAGACACACTCAAGTTAGGAGCAGGGAATTAGAATTCTTTTCTTAGAACTTATTTTCTATTAGAAAAATAGAAAATGAAATACAACTTTTGAAAAGTAATGTGGCCTCTTGTTTTGAAAAGAACCCAGAGTAAATCAGAAGGTGGAGATATTTTGGAATATTTTGCTTCAGAGAAAAAGAATTCTCTTTATTTTTGAACTCGGCTAGTGCGAACCTCTTTTGATTTACCATGCATTTTTCAATGTGTGGAAGGTCAAAGAGTACCACCTAAACCAGCAGCCACATCAGCTAAAACTCCTCAGAAACCCAGGAGGAGTACCATCCTCCAAGGCTACTCCTAAAATGCAATCAATTTCTGGGACTGGACTTTGTAGCAAACAGTGAGGAAAATGCTGATTTTGGGGGCACATCTGTGGATGATGGGAATGTTAGTGAAGCAAAGTTGAACATTCAGCAACCTAGAAATCCCACCGCAGCCACCATGCACCATGCAATATTCAGTTTAACAAGTTGCACTATGTCCCATCATGCTTATTTCTTTACAATCAGCACCATTCTTTGATAGGGGGCTTCAAGCAAGAGAAGCTCACCCACCCCCACCCCAAGAGATTAGGGATGCTTTTAGACCCCCAACCCGCATTAGAGCCAATCAACCTCTATGAAGGAGGGACATGCCAGCTTTCTTTCACTGTGAGTGTCAAGTCATTCATTGTGCTGAATATACATCAATGGCTTTTTATCAAGTGTAAGTTGGCTTCCATGCTTAAGCTAAAAGTGACAAGAGGTGATTTGGTGGTCCCCCTGGCTGAAAGATTATAGGAATTGTAGTCCCTCCCCCCAAGGAATGTTGTTTTTACCTATTAGAATATTCTTATATTCTATATTCTATGATTCTATTTTAGTCTTAGTAGCACCTGAGGTTATGAAAAGAACCAATGGGTGGAAACTTTTCAGATGGAGAGCCGAAAGGAGGAGGAATTTCCTGGCGGTGAGCGCCATTCCACAGTGGAACAGCTTGCCTCCCAGTGTTGAGGGTGCCCCATTGCTGAAGGCTTAATAGAAAAGATTGGACATCCATCTGTTCGGGATGGTAAGAGGTCTCCTTCCTTGGGCAGGGGGTTGGACTAGAGGACCTCCAAGGTCCCCTCCAACCCCACCATGAGTCTATGATTCTATTTTCTCTCTTGCCAGGGCCCTGGCCATGTGGGGTAGCAGGACAAAAAGAAGAAGAAGAAGAAGAAGAAGAAGAAGAAGAAGAAGAAGAAGAAGAAGAAGAAGAGAACATCAACCCAAATGTGATTCTGATGAAAGGTTTATTAAGCTGCCAGGTTGATTCACCGGATCCCAAGGTGGGCTTCTCAGTACTGGTTCATTTTCTAGTGGAAGTAAAACAAACAGAAATGAATCCCATACTCTGCGCATGTGTACGAGTGTTGGTCATTCTCTAGTCTAGATGTTCTTGGTCTGCAGTTCCCAGAATGCTTCACCACTAGCTGTACCAAACAAGGTTTCTGGGAGTTGTGGTCCAAGAACATCTGCTTGACCTAAGGGTGGAAGCCATAGCTGTAGTCCAGAGGAGGACACAAGATAACATCAGAGCAAACTTCTGTGCCAGCCAGAACTTGCCACCGTTTGCTTCATGGGATTGGACTAGAAGACCTCCAAGGTCCTTTCCAACCCTATGATGATTCTATGATTACACCTCCCAGAATCCCCCGCCCACAGAACCCCTGGGAATCACTGTACCAAGAAGCACCCTTTCTAAACACTGCACAGATCTGAAACCCAACACCCTCAAACAGTGGGAGCTGCTCACATGGAACCAACTGCTCGTTTGGTTTACATAATTAACAAATAATTTGCATAATCTGCACATCAAAACACACACACACACCCAGCCACAGCCTGGAAGCTGGATGCTGGAAGCCCCTGAAATGGAAAACTTGTTGACAAATCAACAGGCATTTTCCAGAACCTGTTGGAACGAGGGTGTTGGCTGGAGGATTCTGGTTCTTGTAGTCGCACCAGTAACTTTCCCTGGCTCTGCATTGCTCTGAAATGCTGAACAGACACATTCTGAAACCCATCTACTACTACACTTTAGATTTGAAATGCCTTTTCCTTAGACAAATCGCCCTAAAATCACTGTCCTCTTTTCAAATCACTTTTTCTGAAGAGCCCCCTTGGCCACACCCATTTTTTACCACTGTGTCGGTTTTTCTTGCGAGAACCACTGGAGGAGGTGTTTTTTTAATCGTTTCCTGCATACCTCCTTATAAAGCGATTTAGTTGTATTTGTGGACATACTACACACCACCTTTTTTGCCCCCCCCCCTTTCTGCCATTTCCCTGTCGTAGTTTAAAGCGGTTCAGCCAAGTGCGAACGGGGAAGCCGATTGCTAAGCAACCGCCAAAGTGCGGACTGCTGAACCGCTGTAGCGACCATGTGACCACGGGAGGAGATAAGGTGATGCAAAATAAAAAGCGGCTGCTCAAGGAAGTGCAGTAGCGATCTGAAAACACATTCATTCTGTATGGGAAGTTATATTCCAGAGATGCCTCCAGACTGGGAAGTTTATAAAACCATACAGGGTGTGGACAAAGTAGATAAGGAGAAGCTGTTTTCCCTATCCCACAACACTAGAACCAGGGGGCACTCTATGAAATTTTTGGGTGCGAGATCTCAAACAAATAAAGAGAAAGTGCTTTTTCACCCAGAGGATCACTGGTGTGTGGAACTCCCTGCCAGAAGAAGTGGTGACAGCTGTCAGCCTTGACATCTTTAAGAAAGGATTGGACAAGTTCATGGAGAACAAGGGTATCCGTGGCTATCATTATGGGATGCCTAAGGACAACCTCCAGGTTGGAGAGAGAGGCAGGATATCTCACAATGCCATTTGCAGGGAATCGTAAGCAGGGGAAGACATCTGCTTGGGAATCCCCTGAAGCCAATGGTGAGCTGCTGTGTGAGACAGAATGTTGGACTGGATGGGCTGTGGCTGTTAACTTATGTTCCTATCCTTATGCTTATGTCTGGGCCGATGTGGAAGCGCCCCTTGACACCCTCAGCAGAAGCAGTGCGGGCTACAGAGGGGCCCTCGCCTTGCTCACCTCTGAGATCCAATCGATGTAAGCAGACACACGGGTGAAAACGGTGGGCTTGTTCTTGAGGTTGCATTTCAGCCCTGATCCAAAGCTGACGATGCCGTGGACTTCCCAGAGGTTCCCGCTCTGGCAGTTCAGGGGACCCCCGGAATCCCCCTGAAAGAAAGAGAGCGAGGGCGAGTTTTACTCCAACATCAACATCCACAGGGATGTGTGAGACACAGGAACAGCAGGGTGGGGGAGTGGGGAGCCGATTTCTTTTCTGCCACAAGTGAAATTGTCAGGGCCAAGTCAAGACAGCCCAGCGCCCCACCAGAGGGTCACCCCATGGCCCACTGACTGGACATCAGCCTCATGGGAGGAGATGCCCTTACAGCCTGTCCCACCTTGCAGGCTTTCAAGCCAGGCACTTGCCCTTCAAAGGAAGAGCCCTTTACGGGGCTTTCAACGCCTTGCTGGGGGTTCCCCAGATGTCCTCTGACTCCAGGTCCCAGCAGCCCTGGCCAACATGGCCAATGGTCAGGGTGCCTGGCTGCGGTTGCCCAAGAGTGCCCAACAGTCCACGTTTAGGACCTCCCGCTTGACGAGGGGGAACCTACGTTGCATCCTGATTTGTCGCCGTCGCCTCCCGCGCAAACCATGGTCTCCTTCACTGTGGATCCCCAGTAGTTCCACTTGGAGCACGTGGCATGGTCCACCACGGGGAGCAGCGCCTGCTGCAGGTTGTCGGCCAGGGGCCCGTTGGCTGGAAGCAGGAAGGAGGCAGGGACGCAGTCAGGCCCACCGAACCCACAGGCCCACAGACCCACCCACCCGGACCTCTGCCAGACACCTCACCCACGCAACCCCCCCCATGTGTGAGGTTGTCAAGCTTACTGAAGAGTCGACCCCATCCGGTGACGTAGCAGGGGTAATCCTGGGCCAAGACCATGTTGGCCGGGGGGAGGCAAGCGGGCTGGATCGTGTCACTAGATTGGACCTCTTCGGCAAGCTTGATCAAGGCAATGTCATTGCTGAAAGACAAGAGCCATTGTCAGGATGTCGTGTCCTCTACCCACCCAGACGATGCAGCCAAGGCACAGCCCGGGATTCCCACCCTTCAATTCCCACAACCACCGACGCGACCAGCCTGCCTCCAAACAAGGAGGCCGCCAGCCTGAAGCTTCGGAGCGTGGAGAGATGATCTTGTCTGGACTGTGGCTCCCAGAATCCCCCAAGCCAGGTGTCTTTAAAAACCAGACCCTCATTGCCCACCTTGGAAATACTTTGCCAGTGCCACTTCTCCCCACCCACCCCTAGTGGCCAGTTTTGACACTGCACTTTCGAAGAAGTATTTTTAAAGCTACTGATCCAACCCAAAGGTAAGCACCTCCTCCATGGCAGCTGCAGTGTTGCTCTGTAAACACTGAGATGTGTGTGTGCGCACACTTTTTTTAAAAAGCCAAAACTACCCTGATAATTGCATCACTTTAAAGTCTAGCAAGGTGCATTTGGCATCAACATCAAGGTGCATTTGGCATTGTGGGCTGTGGCGCACTTCTGCTGAAGCTTCTCTTCTAGAGCAGTGATGGCGAACCTTTGAGAGACCGAGTGCCCAAACTGCGATTCCAAACCCACTAATTTTTTGCAACGCGTCAATACGGCAATTTAACCTGAATACAGGTGGCTGTGAAGGGGCAATGTCAGGTGCCCACAGAAAGGGGTCTGTGTGCCACCTTTGGCATCCGTGCCATTGGTTCGCCAACACTGTTCTTGAGCATGGTGTTGGCAACCTTGCAATCTTATGTGGCTTAAAGCTGAACTACCAGCAAAGGGGGGGGTTCTGTTGTTCTTGCCCTCTTGCCACTCATTTGTTTGGTAGTGTGACAACCCCTCCTTCCCTCCAATTAATTTCCTTGTCATTTGTCTTTTCTTCCCTGGCCACCTTCTGAGAACCAAAGATGATGCACATACATTATGTAAACACATATTTCAAAACTGATTTCAAATATATTTCAACATGTAACCATGCCCTACGCTAAGTAGTATCTTCCTTGTCATAAATAATAACAGCATGTTGTAAACTTTAACATTTTTTGTGAAAATGGACCTGAAATGCTTCAAAATGGCCTAAAAATAACTTTTGAAAATGACTGTAAAATCTTTTCTCATTACGCCAAAGAAGCGAATAAAGAAATAAATTTTGGCAGCTACTAGTTCTGTCCTCACTGTGACAAAAGCAACTAGCAGAGCTTGTGCAATTGTGCCACCCAGCCGTTGTGAAATGGATGGACTTACACAATCAGGTAAGAGTTCCATTTCTCGTGGACGATTGTCTTCTCCACAGCGACAGCAACCGAACCGGCCTCTTCCTCGTTGAGGTTCTGTTTGCCCAGAACAACCCGGTAAGTCAGGGTGGAACTAGGTATCCACGGACAAAGAAGAAAGGAAAAACAACAAATCTTGGTCACTGTCTTTCTTTCTATCATCATTCTCCCCTTGTCGATCCCGAGAAGACAAATATATTGGGTTTTTTGCTCTCCGTCTATGCCTGCAGGATGGAACCAGCTTTCAAGGGAAGTGGTTTTACCCGTTCCGCCCCCTGGGTGAACTTCCACGGCTGAGTGGGGATTCGAACCCAGGGCTTCTGAGTCCTAGCCTCTCTCTCTACCCCCTCCTGGGAATCCTATTTGTGGCCCCGAACTCCTAGAAAAGGAGGAGTCTGGAAATCATAATAAAAGCCAAACGTTTCTCAGCTCACGTCCCCAATAAAGGCCGGTGTTGTTCCTTTGCTGTCCGAAAGATTTGTGAGACTCTGGACGTTCCATTCCCCTTGAGGTGTGTGATTGTCACCAACTGTCCAGGACTGGGGTCCTCATGGTGTGCAACAGAAAAATTGACTCACAAGGTATCTTTCTTTCACTCCTCATGAAAAACACGGACACATTATGTAAAAAAAGCAGTCTTAATTTTCCTATACAGCATAATTGCTTCTAGTTTTTTGGCGGGTTCTGTTTGTCTCACACAGTTCTGGAGAGCTCAGGGGTTGAGGTCTCCGGCTGTGGAATCAGAGGCTGTGGAGTTCAATTCCCCCACATAAACACACCCCTTGGCCTCCTTGAGAGGGGCCAGACTTTGTCTAATAATCCCAGACTTCCACTCTGCAGTCCTAAGATTATTCTGTTCTCCCTGTGTGTTCATAAAAATGCAACATAACCAGAAGCTTACTTTTTTAAAAACCAAGGAACATAATTAATGTATTTCACAGGCAGTGGACAGAAATCAATGGTTAGGATGTGGTTTTCTAAACTATTCCTTCAGTGGTTACTCATAGTCTTCAAAAGTAACTTGTTGTCACATATTGGCTGAAATTCAGTTGCAGGGTTACGCAAGAAGCATCATTGGGAGATGAACTGCCTTAAAATTGTGGTGTGCAATAGATAATGTCTGCAGAGATTACACACAAGAAACTACCTTCTCAGCTTCTGTGCAGTAGGATTTTAGGCACTGCTTCATAAGACTGCCACCACCACCACCACCAAAAAATTACAATTAATATAAAAATGATCATCAATTTCTTTTATGCTATCCCCTAACAGTAAAATTTTAGTAGAAACGGGTAAATGATACTTGTAGCACGAACAAGTAGGGATGGGCACAAAATGAAAAACAAAATGCTGTTTTGTTGTGTCGTTAAGTAATGAAATGAAATGAAACACGACATGAGGAAGCAGCATTTTGTTACAGATTAAAGTTTTGTTGTTATTGTTGAAACGAACCATTTCGTTCTGTCTATAACCTGATTGGGGGAGGAAAACGTTTTTTTAAAAAAACTTTCCCCCCTCCCCCCAAGCCCTGCCTGCCAGGTGATCGGCACTGGGGTGGGGAGGAAAAATGTTTTCCCTGCCACTTTCCAGCCGCCCCCCATGAACCACTTTGTTAGTGGTTCATTTTGTAAGATGAAACAAAAAATGTGGGGTGGGGGGAGGAAAGGAAACAAAATGAAACATAATATTTTTGTTTTGAGCCCATCCCTACTAACAAGTTAAACAAATGCTACCAGTGAGGTTCCCAACCAAGGGGGTCGGGACCCCTTTGGGGGTCGAACGACCATTTCACAGGGGTCGGCATGAGCCAATGAAGAAAGAGGCACAAATGGCTTGGGTCTGGAGGGGGAGGGGGAGGAAGGGGGAGAGTGAGTTACAGCTTGATAGGTTGGAGGGGATGTCAGTCAATGACACCGGAGGCTGCGATTGGCTGAGGGTGTCTGTAGAGGGAAGTTCTCTATGGCACCTGCAGCAGTGGCCTGCCAATGGGAGGGCTGTGGCCTCTTCCTAGCAGGGCAAGGGGGGGTCACCACAACATGAGGAACTGTATTAAAGGGTCGTGGCATTAGGAAGGTTGAGAACCACTGAGTTAGATCATGATAGTGATTAAACTTCCTTATATTATCCCCCCCAGGTAGCACATGATACTGCATTTTTCTGTGTATAAAGACAAGGCATGGGCAGTTTTGCAACCAGGCAGTTTTGTCCTTGGCTTGCTTCCGTGTATAAGATGACCCTCAATTTTCCGTCTAAGGATCATAGAAGAAAATAGTCTTATACATTGGAAAATACGGCATTATGACTTGTTACATATTACTTCTGAAATTTGACAGTGGTGGTTTTCTCTCAGTAATGGAAACATGACCAGTGCCCTTAGACTGATGGTTGAGAGTCTCATGGCGCAGTGCTTAAACAGCTAGACTGCAGCTATTAATGTGCTCAGGACCTGGAGTTCAGTCTCAGGTGGACAGCTCAGGGTTCACTCGCCTTCTATCCTTCCAAGGTCGGCAAAATGAGTACCCAGTGCCATGGGCCGGTATATAAGCAGAGCACTTTGAATGGAGGACCCATGGCATCGTTTAATATTTTTAAAAATGGTTCATGAGCTTTCTTTGGGCTTTCCTTGGCCTTTCTGCCGGGTCGCCATGTCCCAGTTCCATTCTGGAATGCTGTGCTTTTCAAAAGATTGCAGAAGAGCTCAGAACTTGGGAAACAGGATGGGTTGTTCTTAGTCATTGGCTTACCTGATGCAATGGGCAGCGGTCAGAACCCAGTTAGATGCAATGAGGGATCCACCACAGGTGTGGGACCACTTGTTGCCGTTCTTGTACTGCAGGGAGACCTGGAAGATTGCCCCAAGGACAGAAGAGATGTGAAGACAAGAAAATAAACATGCAGCCACTGGGGCAGCCTCCCAAGGGGTTCTTCTACGGGCCTTGGTGTTTTAGGAATTGGAATGATCTACAGTAGCATCAAAGAACTATACGACGATAACCGAGCCATCAATTTCTTTTTGCACCAGATGTCGGTGTTTGCTCAGATTTAGAAAACCACGAATGTCAAAGTTCCATGTGGGCAACCAATTAAAGTGCCATGTTGGGTGGGGGGTGGGGAGAGCCTCCTGGAATCGGCCATGCTTTGCAGAAGTATTAAATCAATTAGAAGAGCATGACTAGCAGGTTTCAGTGTATCGGTTAAACAAAGCCTACATATAATGCCCTAAGCACATCTGATCTCGCCTGATTTCAGAAGCTAAGCAGGGTCGACCCTGGTTAGTACTTGGATGGGCGACCACCAGGGATTACCAGGTGCTTGTAGGCGCCTGGAGTAGGAACTGGCAAACCACTCCAGTATTCCTGCCAAGAAAACTCCATGGGCATGGGGTCACAAAGGGTCAGTCACGACTGTAATGACGCAACACACACACACACACACACACCACAATTCATTGCATTTTATGACTAGTTATCTATTTAAATTGTAATTTGCATTTTTTTGCTTATTCTCATGACTTTGTTGTTTGGTTGTTTATTGTTAATATACTGTAGGTTGCAAACTGCCCAGAGTGGCCTTGTTGCCTGATGGGTGGTCTAAAAGTACACTCTATCAATCAATCAATCATCTTCCTGAAATTGGGTTGAGAAGATGATGACTTATATGTTTTAGTGAATCATTTCAGTGAAGCCAACACAGCCCAAAACTGGGTGGTGACCTTGATTGGGTGGCCTACGAAAAGAAAATGCCAAACTTTCAATGAGGACAGACGTAACAGGAGGTCCTGAGAACCTCGTTGTCCCATCTCAGGCCTCAGCAGCTATGAGGATCTCCGGCCCTCGCCAAGGGAAAAGCAATGGAAAGGAATGGGGTGGCGTCAGAGGAGCCGGTGGCCTTGTCTCCCTTCTGAAAAGCCACCCTCTCTCAGCGGTGGGCTGTGTGGCCCTGTAGGGTGGCTGGAGTTCCTCAAGAGAGAGGTCAACGGAAGTGTGGTATTGCTACACGGAAGCACCTCTGAGGCCACACATGGCTGTGCCAGCCAGAAGTAACCCCCATGGCCATAGACCTACGTGCATGCGTGCCCATGGCAGGCACCTGGGCGCATGATGAGGCATATTGCATACAACTCCTAGGCCCATCTTTTGTCACCCCATGTGGCCCTCAAGGCCAAAACTTTAAGAACCTAAGAACCTAAGAAGAGCCCTGCTGGATCAGGCCAAAGGCCCATCTAGTCCAGCTTCCTGTATCTCACAGTGGCCCCACCAGATGCCTCTGGGAGCACATGAGACTAGATCTCTGTCTCCTGATACCACTCCCATTGCATCTGGCCCTTGGAAGACCCCGGTTTCAAGCTTTAACTTTAACTGGGATCAGAGGAAGAAGAATCCCAGAATCCCCAAGCAAACAAAGGCCTTTGGGCTCAAGGCAGTTGGGGTTTTACCGTCCAACCTAATAATTTTTCCAAGCTGTCACTCTCACTGGAGTCCCTATTCTTCTAAACGCCTCAAATGCACTTCCTCCCTATTATTATTATTATTATTATTATTATTATTATTATTATTATTATTA
>JAHTLZ010000309.1:617736-643573 GCA_023846285.1 Phrynocephalus versicolor | reverse complement strand
TTATTATTATTATTATTATTATTATTATTATTATTATTATTATTATTGGTTTTTTAAAACAACCATCAGCTGCTTAAAAAACCTTGGTCCAGCTGGCCTGGCTGGTAGTACCTTGTAAGGGCCCCCATCTGGGGTTACAGGAGAGGACAGTCAACGGTTTTGAAGGCGGAAGAGGGCTCCCATCGCCCCAACGGCAGAAAAACGGCGGAAGAACCACCTCTAGGAGAAGGAAACAGCTGCTTCTACCGCTTCTGGTGATGGGGAGTTGCACCGCACAGCAACGTGCTCCAAGTCTATACTTTGAAGCCAAAAGGCGTTTCCTGAAAAACCGGGAGCCGGGCGCAGCCTTACCTGCCAGGGCCAGCTGTGGGGTCTGGCATCTTCACCCCCGACCACCCGGGAGACGTTGGGTAAATACGCTGGCTGTCCACAACCACGGGCTGGGAAGGGCCGTCGTGATGATGAGAGGGAAAGAAGGAAAGAGAAGGAAGGGGAGGGAATGGTGTGACTTGGAAACAACATGATTTGGCAGAGAAACTAAGAAATGTGGCATTGTTTTGTATGCATTTCCAGAGTATAGGAGGACTGTGGCATTCCCCCCCCTTCCCCTGCCACCATGGACGCTGAAAAACCTGGAAATTTGGACCACTATTCATTGCACAGACTTGGTCTCCCCCTGACTGGTAAACATACAGTTTTTAATGTAATATTTTCAAGGAGCAGATAAGTGAATCTGTGGACGCTGCTCCAGCAGATAGGACGGGCCTGCCGTCAGTTGGTTACCTACCCTCACCGTAATCTCCCAGGATAATGTAGAATGAAGCAATGACAACAAAGCAATAAGACAAGGAACCAAAGCTTGGGAACCATCAAGCAAGCAAACAAACAAGCAGCTATGTCCGTCAGGTGCAATATATATATATATATATTTGCCTGGACTCAAACAACTGAAAAGATTGGGGACTCATGGCAGGAACGTGCAGCAAAGCTAGTGTCAATTTTATTGCTGTCAAATGAAGCTAAGTAACTCAGAAGCTCATAATTTTCTTTTAAAAAGAAAAGCTTATGTGAATTGATAGTGCATAGAAAGAGATTTGTACTTCTAAAGGTGGGTTCCTTTGGGGTAAATTAAGGGTTCCCCCTGCACATGCATGCTAGTCGTGTCCGACTCTAAGGACAGTGGCGCTCATCTCCATTTCTAAGCAAAGAGCCAGTGTTGTGCAAGTCCGTGGCCACGTAGCCGGCATGGCTGCAATGAAACATTTGAGCTTCCTGCTTTTTAACAGTGGTACCTATTTATCTACTTGCATTTCCATGCTTTCAAACTGCTACTGTAGGTTGGCAGGAGCTGGAGTCCAACAGCGGGAGCTTACTCTGCTGCGTGGCACCCGGGATTCGAACCGCCAAGCTGCTGACTTTGCAGCTGACAGCTTTCAGCGCTCTAGCCCACTGAGCCACCACGCCCCTCTACCCCACACATTACCTCCCTCTTATAAAGGAGGGATTGGAACTAAGCCAACTTCTGAGAAAGAGGTGGTAATGCTTGTCATATTTAGCAATCTGAGCCGCCGTGGCCTCCTCCTCCTCCCCTCCCCCGTTTCCCATTTGCCCCTATGAAAGGTGCACAGAATGAGAGACCTGATCAAATCTGCCTCCAAGCCCAGTTCTGCTTTGGTGTAGACTCCTGCATTGAGCAGGGGCTTGGTCTCAGTGACCTGGGGGTCCCTCCCAGCTCCAGAAGGGTCTAAGGCCATGCAGTGATTCATACCCAGAAAGCCCCAAATGGCCTGGGTCCAAGCTGCCTGAAAGACTGCCTCCCCCTCTGTGAGCCTGCCCAGGTGTTAAGATCATTGGGGGAGGGGGAGATCTTCCACTCAGCCCCACCACCTTTGCAGGTGCTTCCGATGGGGACACAGGCAAGGGCCTTCTCTGTGGCTGCTCTTGGACTCTGGAACTCCCTCCCACGGGAGGCCTGCCTGGCCCCATCTCTGCTGTCCTTCTTTCCAGGCTGGCTTTCCTTTAATGACAGGCTGCCTCCCTAGTGAGTTTAAATGAACTGCTGGACCTTAGTACTCTGAATGTCTTTCCGCTGCATATAGTTTTTAGTATTGGCTTTGATTGATACTTTGTAGCATTTGTATACTTAGTCATGTGACCTTTAAATGCTGTATCCTAATGATATAGTATAAGCTGCCTTGGGTCCTTTTTAAGGAGAAAGGTGGGATGCAAATATTTTAAATAAATGAAGTAAATAAATAAATGAATGGCCAAGGAAAACTGGGCTCCTTATATGCTATCCCATAGTGCTTACAAAACATACTCTGGGTAATTTATGATCTAGTGATGCAGGCTATGCAAGCAATTTACTGGTCTTGGAAGGATGGACCGAAGGCTGAGCCAACCTTGAGCCGGCTTTCTGGTTGCTCTGGAATCAGGCATAGGTCATGAAAAACATTTATGACGGGCAGCACTGCTGTTTAAGCCACTGCACCACAAGTCTCCTTTTCACTGAGGAACCACTGCAGGAGTGGGGAACTTTCAGCTTTCCAGATATTTAGGACTGCAACTCCTTTATGATTGCCACTAAAGGCTGGGAATTCTGGGAGTTGCAGTCCAAAACATCTGGAGGGCAGAAGAATCTCCACCCCCACGCCCCACCAGAAATCCTGTTGTGCAGTGATACAGCTGGGAGGCAGAGGGCATAACCTCATAGCCTGCAATTAAAGAGTCGCTGTGGTGATTCTTGGGGTGGATGTGCATGAACTGAGTAGCAGTCCATGGCCATCTTTCAGGGATCCCTTTAGCATCTGCACCCCTCTATCCCACAGGCACTCACCCCTTCAACCCAGCTGCAAGATCCCCTCCCAAGGCACTCACCGTAGCCCAAGAACAAAGTCAGGAAGATCAACTTGAGCATGGCGATGGGTGGATGGATGGAAGGATGGATGGAAGGAAGGAAGGAAGGATGGATGAGACTTAGCCAGGGGGGAATTGGCATATTTATAGCCAGCCAGGTTTGCCTCAAAGCTAAGAGGTGGAGAAGACACACCTGACCACTACAAACACAGCGTATCTGACCTTGCTAAGTTATCTCGCTGGTAAACAAGGAAGGCCAGGGGTTTCTCAGAAAATGGGGATATTTCTCAGCTTGGCCATGGGCACGCTTCACACGGTGATAAAGCACTCAGCCCCCTGTCCTCTCAAAAGATAGGAAGAGAGCCCACTTTCCCCCTCCAGAGACAAGAGGGCAGCGTTGCTCAGTGGCTGGGTTCCAACCGCGACATATTTCACCCACCCATTTAATCAAGGTGTGATTAAAAAGGCTTCCTAATCAGAGGCCTAGCCTCCAAATCCTATGAGGTATTGGTTCCCTCTCTGTTTGGCACTGGTGAGGCCTCATCTTGAGTCCCATATCCAGTTGTGGACACCCCACTTCAAGAAGGATGCTGACAAATTGGAGCAAGTCCAGAGGAGGGCGAGAAGGATGATGGGGGGCTGGGGGGCTGGAAACCAAGCCTTATGAGACAAGACGGAAAGAATTGGGCATGTTCAGCCTTGAGAAAAGATGACAGAGGGGCAAAAGTATAGAGCCTTGAAAAGGCTTGAAAGGCTGTCCTATGGAGGAGGGGCAGGATCTGACCTTGACCATCCCAGAATGGCGAAAAAACGGCTTTAGTGAATGGAACCCAAATCCCAGCCGTAAAACCTGCTATAACGGTTAGAGAAGTATGATGACACCACCAGTGGCTTCAGGAGGTAGTGAATGCTCCAGTACTGGAGGTATGCAAGGGAAAACTGGGCCACTCTTTGCCAGACCTATCTTAAGAACCTAAGAACCTAAGAGGAGCCCTGCTGGTTCAGGCCACGGGCCCGTCTAGTCCAGCTTCCTGTATCTCACAGTGGCCCCACCAGATGTGTATCAGAGCGCATGAGAACATAAGAACATAAGAACATAAGAAGAGCCATGCTGGATCAGGCCAAAGGCCCATCTAGTCCAGCTTCCTGTATCTCACAGTGGCCCCACCAGATGTGTTTGGGAGCGCATGAGACTAGATATCTGTCTCCTGAGACCACTCCCCTGCATCTGGCCCTTGAAGTACCCTGGTTTAAAGGCTAGAGATTACACATCTCCATCATGGTTTGTAACCCGTGATGGACTTTTCCTCCAGGAATCTGTCCAATCCCCTTTTGAAGGCATCCAGGTCAGATGCCATCACCACATCCTGTGGCAGGGAGTTCCATAGACTTACAACGCGCTGGGTGAAAAAAATATTTTCTTTTGTCAGTTCTTACTCTCCCAGCACTCAATTTGAGTGTATGTCCCCTAGTTCTGGTGTTTTGGGAGAGGGAGAAGAGCTTCCCTCTATCCACTTTACTCATACCCTGCATTATTTTGTATGTCTCAATCATATCCCCCCTCAAGCGCCTTTTTTCCAGACTAAAGAGCCCCAAATGTTTTAGCCTTTCCTCATAAGGGAGGTGCCCCAGCCCAGTAATCATTTTAGTCGCTCTCTTCTGCACCTTTCCAAGTTCCACTATGTCTTTCTTGAGATGAGGTGACCAGAATTGTACACAATACTCCAGGTGCAGCCTTACTATTGTTTTGTATAATGGCATTATAATGTTGGCTGTTTTATTTTCAGTCCCCTTTTTGATCATCCCTAGCATGGAATTGGCCTTCTTCACCGCTGCCACACATTGGGGAGACACCTTCATGGAGCTGTCCTGGAGTGCCCCTTCCAACCCCATGATTCTAGGATTCTGGGTGTTGTCGTCCAAAAGAGGGGGGGGGGAGAGAGAGTTTCCCCTTCTAAGCTTCCAAACGGCAGCCAGACCTCACCTTGTCCTCAGTCCACTTCTTCCATATCAAAGGATTGATCCGTGGAAAAAATCTAGGACTCCAAACACAGCCCATGGGACCAAATGGGCTTGCAAGCAGGTGCAGCCTCTTGGCTAGGAAATAGGAGGGATTATTTTCCGATAAGACTTGGGGCGCCTGTGTGTTCCCAGCTGGCGGTTCCCGGCCGGCCGCCAAAAGGCCACGGTGGAGGCTGCAGGCAGGTTGGGGGAGGGAGGAAGGCACAGAAGGAGAAGCAGAAAACCAAAACAAACACATGGCTGCAAGACGTGTGTGTGTGTGTGTCGTGGTCAGGCAGGGTCTCTTCAGAGCTCGGCAGGGATCGATATTTAAAAAATAATAATTGCCGTAGGCCGAGAGACATAGTTGGATCCCACCCCAGCAGCAGTCCAGCAGCACCCCTGCAAAACAGAGCACTCTGTCCTGTCCTGTTTTTTTTAATGTATTTTTATGATAGAATCCTAGAGTTGGAAGAGACCTCAAGGACCATCCAGTCCAACCCCCTGCCACGCAAGAACCCCCATCAGAGGACTCCTGACAGATGGCCATCCAGCCTATGCTGAAAAACCTCCACAGAAGGAGACTCCACCACCCTCCGTGGCAACATATTCCACTGCCGAACAGCTCTAACTGTCATGAAGTTCTTCCTGATGTTCAAATGGAATCTCTTTTCCTGCAGTTTGAAACCATTGCCCCGAGTCCTAGTCTCTGAAGCCATGGAAAACAAACCTGTTCCCTCTTCAATATGACATCCTTTCAAATATTTAAACATAGCTATCATATCCCCTCTCAGTCTTCTTTTAGAGAGGCTAAACATTCCCAGTTCCCTAAGCCGTTCCTCATAAGACATTTCCTCCAGACCCTCAACCATCCTGGTAGCCCTCCTCTGCACCCGCTCGAGGTTGTCAACATCCTTTTTAAATTGAGGCGCACAGAACAGGACACAGTACTCCAGGTGGGGTCTGACAAGAGCACTATCACTTCCCTTGATCTAGACACTATGCCTCTGTTGAGACAACCAAGAATCGAATTGGCTTTCCTGGCCGCCGCATCACACTGCTGACTCATGTTCAATTTGTGGTCCACCAAGACTCCCAGATCCCTTTCACAGGTACTATTCTCCAGCCAAGTATCCCCCATCCTATATCTGTGCAATCCATTTTTTTTTTACCTAAATGTAGTACCCTACATTTCCCTCTGTTGAAATCCATTTCGTTAGCTTTGGCCCAGCACTCTAGTCTGTCAAGGTCTTTTTGGATTTTCATCCTATCCTCTAGGGAATTTGCAGCCCCTCCCAATTTGGTATCATCGGCAAATTTAATTAGCATACTCTCTATTCCCTCCTCCAAGATATTGAACAGCACTGGAGCCAGAACAGAACCCTGGGGCACCCCACTGGTCACGTCTCTCCAAGCTGAAGAGAGGCCATTTATGACCACCCTTTGGTTGCAATCAGTCAACCAATTACAAATCCACCTAACATTTGTACTATCTATCCCACTTTCTACTAACTTCTTAGCAAGAATACCATGAGGAACCTTATCAAAGGCCTTACTAAAGTCCAGATAAGCAATATCCACAGCATTCCCCTGATCCACCAGGCCTGTAATTTTATCAAAGAAATTAGTCTGGCATGACTTGTTTTTAAGAAACCTGTGTTGACTTCTTGTAATGACAGCATTGTTTGTTAAATAATGACATACTGCCTGTTTAATAATCTGCTCCAGGATCTTTCCAGGAATTGAAGTCAAGCTGACTGGGTGGTAATTATTTGGGTTCTGTTTTTTCCCCTTTTTGAAGATGGGGACATTAGCCCTCCTCCAATCAATGGGGATGTCCCCTGTTCTCCAGGACTTATCAAATATTATTGCCAATGGTTCTGAAATTACTTCTGCCAATTCTTTTAATATCCTTGGGTGCAATTCATCTGGCCCAGGATACTTAAATTCATTTAATGTTTCCTGGTGTTCCTGTACTAACTCTCTACCTATTCTATGTTGCAATTCCCGTCCTACCTCATCTACTCTTTGTCCCAGCGGATCTCTTTCTTCCTTTTTTGAGAAAACGGAGAGTTTTGAAGCCCCCAGACCCCCGGCCTCCCATCCTTGTTCAAACAAAAATGTTTCTTGAAACTTATGTATGTTTACTGTACTTGTTTTCTTGACCAGAGTGTGTGTTACTCTTTTTCTTAGTTCTAAGAGAAAGTTCTAATCCCTTCAAGGCCAAATGCCAGAATCTCTTTTGATGGTTCTGAAGTTCCCCCCTCCTTCTCGTCCTTGTTCAAGGCATTTTTTTTGAAATGTATGTATCTTTTCTTTAGGAAATTAAGACGGTTTTAGAACGCACATCCTGTTTTCTTCACTAGAGCGTGTGGTGTTCTTTTTCTGGGATATCGAGTGACTTTTTACAACCAGAAGGTTCTCTTGGAATCACGGCTCCGGTCTTGACAGTTCCCTTCGGGAGGTTGGTGGGAATTAGACCCCTCCGAGGGATGGCGCAAGGGCAGCGAGGTTTCTGGCATCCCATCAGTGAGTTTTTGCCAGGGATGGTTTGGGTCCAACCCTTGATTCACGTCATCTCTGCTTCCTAGGACCTCTGGCGCTTCCCTCTTCCGGGTTTGTGCTGGGGCTGATGACTCACTTTCTCCCATGATGGGAAGAAAAGGGAGAAGCAGGTGCTGGATCCGTCCCCAGAGGAGCTTTGGCCCTCCATTGAGGAACTGAACGACACAAGATGAACCAGAAGGCGAGCCGTTCCAGTGGCCCTCTAACCACTACATCCCACCACCACCACTCCAAAGTGGCAAAACCAGTGAACTGGGCAACGGGAACAATTCCTCGCAGGCATTTACTGGTTGCATCTTTAGATTTTGAAGGAAGAGATTTGGTTCCTTCTGCTTTTATCCTCACTCCAAGTATTAGGAGGGCAGCGGAGCTAAATGGTCACAGCTACGTGGGGCCAAATGTTGTCCATAAGAAGGAGAGAGGGGGAAAAAGCCACATCCAGACACACTGTCATGCTTATGAAACATACTTTTGTTTTAATTGTTTTCTGTTAAAAAAAATAAGATTGGACCAGTGAAATGCAGCAGCTTTTGGAATTGACAACAGAAAAAAACCCACTCACTTTTCCAGCCCACTCATTTGAACCTATTTGGTGAAACCGGGGGTGGGGGGAGATTGTAGAAGAAAAGGAGAAACACAGTCTGTTCCCGACCCCCCCTTCCCGTGGCTGCCCACCCTCACAAAACCCTTATGAAAAAAATAAAGCCTCTATGATCCTTCTGAGGGATTTTTAAAACCTTCCCCCAGAACAAAAATAAAAATAAAAGGTTAGCATGAAAGTAACCAAGCAATTAAAAACCTCCCATGAAGAAAGAGAGAGAGAGAGAGAGAGAGAAGCTTGAGATTTCACACAGCAAGTCGGAAAAGAAAGAGAAACAAGGTGCCAGAGGGGTCTGTGTGTGGGTCCCCAACATCCTGGCCCTTGGTGTTGTTGGAGGAGATTATTCCATGAAAACGTGGCTGTTACGTCAGGGCTCCAAACCCAGGCTGCTTTTAGGACTGCCAACTTGTCAGGAAAAAGGCAATCCAGCTTGGTCCTGTGTTGTTCAGGCGACATTTTGTGGTGGTGGTGGGAGGGGAGTGGGAATATCCTCTGCAGATCCCATGGCCAATTCCCATGTTGTAAGCCCTCAAATTCACGTGGCGTCACCAAAGAAGGCAGAAAAAAAACAACCCTTCCCTGCCAAGGAATAATCCTGCAAGCCAAGATTGGCTGGAATCCAAGGTACAGGTGGTGGCGGTGCTGCTCCTCTGTGCAGGGAGTAACCGTGGGAGATGGCAGCCCTGACCCCCCTAGGGTGCAAGGAAGCAAACCTGGAATAATGCTGCATGCACCCCTTGCAGCCATATTTTCCCTGCTCCAAAATAAAAAAAACCCATCATCTGCAAAGGAAGGGCTGGGTCCTTTAAGATCACAGTTCTTTTCAGATCACGGTGCAATGCAGAAAAACAAAGACCCAGACAGGCCACGGGAACATAGAAACACAGTGAAGGAGGGTGGGGGCGGGGGCAGGGGGCTCCCAGCCTGCATGCCCCACACCGATAGGATACCCTTAAATCTCATGCTTGAGTCTGGAAGGTGCTCCCACGTGGCTCTAGGTGGGGGTGGTTCTGGCCCAAAGGCAGATAAAAAAAAAAAAAAAAAAAGATTCTCCCTGCCCCATCCTCTCTCTGTTTCCACCCCGTCACCTTCCCACCACAACCACTCTGTGCAATAACACAACTTCAGTGGCACTTGGGAATTATTGCCTTGCCATAAGCCAGCCTTTCCTAGTTAGGGAGAAGAGTTAGGGTTAGGGTTAGGCTCCCAATATTTTTCCTTCTCTCCCGGCAGGCCAGCTGGCACGATTTCTCCCTTCCCTGGGTGAGATTTCTTGGCCTCCTGCAAATACGAGAACCTCCTACCTTCTCCTACCTACATCTACCCACTTTTTTTTTTTTTTGGAAAGTGGTGGTTGGGGGGGAAGATTTTCCAGAATTTTTAACAGCCGCTCCCATAAACACGGAAGATGCCACCCTGCGCAGGAATGGTCTCCATGGTGTGCAGCTTAGTATCCTGCCTTTCCCGGGTGAATTCTGCGCAGGATAGGAAACCATTTTGCTTCGGGAGTGAAACCCTTCGGCTTTACCGCTAAAGAAAATGCCCATAAAATTTGAAGAAATCTCATGGTTAGGTGAAAAAAGGGACACACACACAGAGGCACACGGACACACAGACACAGACACACAAACAACAAGATTTACATCTGCGTCCCTCTCCCTATGTGAGAGGATGCACTTCTATCAGGTCAACGAGTACACCGCACACTAGGAAAGGCTGCCATTAACACACATACACACACTCAAAGGGACATCCCCCCTCCCAATAATTCGTGCTATGCTGCTCCTAATCAAACCTGCAATGCCCCTTGACCTTGCAGAGTCACCAAGAACAGGCCGGGTTTCCGTGACGACACCGGGCACAGGCTGCAAAAGCCAGTCACAACCAAAATTAAAATAACCCCCCCCCTTCCACCCCCAAAACTGGACCAACTTCCTGATGATGCTCGCAAGGCCTTCAAAACTGTGAACATCTACGGAGGAACCGGCAGCCTGGAAGGCACCCCTGGCACCTGAAGGTACATGCGGGGGGGGGGGGGCAAAACAGTAAGCCCCCCCCCCCGTAGGGGGTTGGGGGGGGGGGGGGGGCACAACACCCAGAGGGAAAAGTTCAGCTGGAGAATCATCCCTGGGCATCTCGGGGGAGGGGGCAAGAACAGGCAACTCGGGTGAGGGGGAGAGAATTGATGGGACACAGACTAATGGAGGGTGGGAATATCTCACCAAGAAGGGAGAATGCAACCCTTCCCCATCTCCATTTATAGGAACAGGTCAGCTGTCTTTCTGAGGGCAATCCCCCCTCCCGCCGACACCCAGGCTCTGGTCACGGGCCTCCTAGGACAGAATGGGAAGCCGGTTCACTTGCCCCCTCCTTGATGGGTTCAGCCAGTGCCTGGGCCCTTCTCCCACCCTGTCTCTTGGGTCCCTGGCTCGTGGGCCTTTCTTGTCCTGCCTGCCACCCCAGGAAGGGTCAAGAGACGCCCAGAGGACTCCCCTTCCTTCCTTCCACTCCACGAAAAAGGCACGCAGTGAGGAAAACAGCTCCCTTCAGAGCTTGGAAATGAGGCATCAGATTTAACCCTGGGTACCTCGAACTCGTCACTTTTGCATAAAGCAGAGGAAGGGCATCTGAGCTTTTAAAATGTTTTAAAAAGAAGGTGACAAGGTAAAACAACAACAACAACAACCAATACAGCACAACCGTGGGATACTGCGGGGGGGGGGTTGGCTCCCAGCCCCACACCATTGTGGATAATTTAAAAATGCATGATTTTTATACATAGCCTTATAGTCTCTGGCTCACTCTAGTGGGCAGCTCTGGTAAAGACACTAGAACTGTGATGGCAAACTTTTAGAGACTGAGCGCCCAAACTGTGATTCAAAACCCATTCAAATTTTTCACAAACTGCCAATACAACCATTGAACCTGAATACAGGGGGTTGTGAAGGGGGCGTGCCAGGTGCCCACAAAAAGGGCTCCTTCGAGGGCCACCTTTGGCACCCATGCCACATGTTCGCCAACACTGCATTAGAAATACAGTAATGCATTATTAAATGCATATTGCTGGGGGGTTTCTGCTTAATATTTTCAGGCAGTTGATATTGATCCTGTGGGTATGGGTGTGTCCTACAGTACTTTCATAAAGTTATTCCTTAGATGCCTCACGTTAAGACAAAACTGACCATGAGTTATACATCTAATGGCCTGATTCCCAAGCACTGGGTGCTGCTAAGAAATGCCAGCGGCCTTGAGGGTGTGTGTTTTTGTCATTCCGTAAGACTCGGGTCTGGCCCAATGGCTCTGGTGCCCCTCCCCAGTTTAGCAAAGAAACAGGCAAGCAAGAAGGGGGATCCTCTCCAGAGGCCATTGAAGCTACTCCGAGTAGCTTCAAGTTCCCCCTCTCCTGCCATGGCCAACCTCCCCTGCCCCTTTCCCCCATTGTTTTGGCAAAGCTTCCAGGAAAGGGATTTTAAAGTGACCTGTTAAAGCAGGATTGGTTCAAAATGATTGCAACACGCAAAAGCTGCATTTCTTGCAGAAACAATGTCCCATCAGAGAGAGGGGTCATGATTGGTCTCTCTCTCTCTCTTTCTCTCTCTCTCACACACACACCCTTGTCCCCAAAATGGTATGCCATGGCCACCGTGATCACCACACCACTGGCTGGGATGGGAAACCATTCACATGTAGAATGGGCAAAACCTAGTTTCAGGACATGCTGAGCAGTTAGAACAAACGAGGAAAAGCGCACCAGACAGGACAACGAGACAGAACTCACGTGAGAGAGAAAAGGGCACTGGGCCGGTGCATTGCTGTCTTGGCAAGCAGATGGGAAACCAGAGCCCGGCTGAGGGACGGTTTTCACAGAGGAAAGAGGCAAAAGCAACAGGCCGAGGCTTTGTTTTGTTTTTTGCTTGGGTCCACACGGAACCTGGGGAGGGTTGCCAAATGACTGGAAAAACCCTCCCCAAGTCTGCTCTTGCGCTTTCGGCAGCAGCCGGACCTGCAGTGTGTCAGGGGGACCCCGCCTCACTAGAAGACCAAGAGGCCAGCCAAGGCGCAGAGGCTACATGCGGGGGACACAATGCAACCCCTCAGCGATGCCCAGTATTTCCCGGTTTGGTCCAAGGGAGTCCTCCGGCTGCCCTCCGCTGCCCCCCCCCAACACCGCCGCCCCCGCCCCCGTCACTGCTTGAAGGCCGACTGGAGCTCCTTGAAGGCCGCTTTCCTCTGCTTCGCCTCCTCCGCCTGGCGCCGCTTCTCCTCTTGCTCCGCCTTGATCTCCTCCTCAAAGCGGCTCGTGACGTTCATGGCTTGGACCTGTGAGAGGGGAAACCCACATTGACCGTGTGTGTATGTGCGTGTGTCTCGGAGGAGAGGGTTATCTCACGTTACCTTTGCTTGCTCCGTGGTGCTCGCCAATCAGGCAGGGAGGCGGGGGATGATGCCTGTCCCTCCACAGCTCCTGATTGGCGAGCACCACAGAGCAAACAAAAGCACCACTTGGGCTTGTGTGGGTCGTTTCGGAACCTACTGGTTCTGAAACGAATTGCTCACCCCTACTGTGGATGAGAGGAGAAAAGGGCCCCGGCACCAGCTTCCATGTGGCATACAGGTGGCGGTCTGGGGTCCTTGCCTGATGCGACCAACGAACCCCCTCCCAGTACCTCCTCAGGCCAAAATATATGATGCAAAGAACTCCTTGTTAGAAACAGGAGTTTCCCCAACCTTATGAGGTGATGCTGATGTATTCCACCTCCTTTCACAAACTAGCTTCTCTTTGTTTTGCCCCACTGGTCATCAGGAGGTGGACACAGGATTGGTTGATGCGCCTCATCATGGCCCAGGCGTGGCACATCGTGAAATCACTCTTTGCATCTCACGGGGTGCCCTCCGCCCTGTTCTGATTCAGCCCGTGGCTTCCTCTGTGAAGCAGGTGTGCTAATACGGGGAGAGGGGCACAACTCCACACAGGAGGCCCAGCCAGACAAAAATACACCACCCGGGGAAAACAGGAGCTCCGATTTGTGTAGACAGTCTTGGAACCCAAGAGCTCATGGTGCTGACACCCTCCCTCTGGGTGGAGCCTTTCGTTCAGCTGGAGACCACAAAAGCAGTCTGATCGCTGAACCGATTATTTGAGAATCAGAGAGAGAGAGAGAGAGAGGCGAGAATATAAATCTTGGGAGGCTAAGCTACTAAGGAGATGTGCATTTTGGATTTTTTGGACTACAAAATCCCAGAGTTCTCCTTCCTCAGAGACCCACCACACCTTACAGGCACCCCAATGGTGCTCACCCGGAGAGAAGGCCCACCACAGGGCAGGACGTCATGCTTTGGCCGAGGCCTGACAACCTGCCTGAGAAGGAAGTTGAGCCTGACGACCCCCGAGAAGTGGCCTTTTCAAGGAAGGAGAGTCCCTCACAGCAGGGACTGCTCCTCAGGCGAACACCAGTTGGATGTCTTTGTAGTCGGGGTCCTGCACCTGGGACTTTGAGAAAGGAGAATTTCAGAACTCAAAGTTCTCAAGGAACTTCTGGATTCATAGAATCAGAATCATGACATTTTTGTAAGGGGAACATTAAACATTAGGAAGAACTTCCTAATGTTTCTGTGAAGCGGGGGCTGGCTTGTTTTCCATGGCTTCAGAGACTAGGACTCGGGGCAATGGTTTCAAACTACAGGAAAAGAAATTCCATTTGAACATTAGGAAGAGCTCCACGGCGGTTAGAGCTGTTCGGCAGTGGAATAATTAGGGTTAGGGTTAGGGTTAGGGTTTTCTTGCATGGCAGAGGGCTGAACTGGATGGCCCTTGGAGGTCTCTTCCAACTCTAGGGTTCTATGGCCTACATGAGTCCAAACCCCTGTTCAAACCACAAATCCAAATCACAGGATCTTGGCCAGGGGGTTGTCCAAATTTCTCTTGAAGGTGCCCACTGGTGCAGCACTCGCCAACTCTTGAGATTTACTGGTTCTACTGCTGCTCTAGCAATCAGGAAGTTGTTTCTGATATCCAGCCCAATCCTGCCTTCAGGGAGCTGGATAGCTGACACCTGGATAGCTCAGGGGTTTAGGCAGCTGGGCCGTGAGACCAGACGTTGGGCATTCCGTCCCCCACTGGGCTGGGCTGGATGACTCTGAAGTTCCCTTCCAGCTCTGCAGGTCTAAGACAGTGATAACAACAGAATAAAATGCACACCTTGATAAGCTGCCCTGCCTTCAAGGTTTAATTCCGGTGTCTGTTCAATGCTGTGCCTAGATGCCATTTCAGGCTCCCACGGTGCCCAGGGTAACACCAAGTGCGTGGTGGGAACGTAAAATGAATGACTGGTGTGTTCCCACCAGGGCCCTCTGCCGGTGGGGGCTTCCACTAAGTACCCCACTACCCCGAAAGGAAGAGATGGTCACACAATTCTCGTGACGTGGCTTCATTCCCCCCACCCCCCCACCTCTCTCTGAATCCCTGCGAGCAACACTGCAAGGTCCTTACTTTGGCCTCAAAAAAGCTTTTGGCTCCTTTGACCCCTTCCGTGGAGACATCGATCTCGGACAGGCGGGCTAAGGCGTGCAGGCCACTGTCCTCCTCCAACTCTCCGGCGGCGGCTTTGCGGAAAATCAGGAGAAACTAAAGCAGGGGAGGGGGCAGGAGGGACGGGAAGGAACACGAGAGTCCCGGGTCAGTTTCATTGACAATCACAAGTGGGGGGGGGTCCCCACACGTCACCTCTAGCCGTGTCACCCCAACGGGTCTGATGCTGCAGGACCAACTTCTACCTGCTCCAAACAATCTAAACGTGTGTAAAGAGTCGATCTGGCAAACCCCTTTTTTTTTTTTTTTTGCTGGACCACTGGAGAGGAAGGGAATGCCTTCGACCTGCACCTGCTTTTCACCAAGCGAACGATACCGCCTGGCTGCCGTCCAGCCAGGGGCTGGCGCTGGAGTTGGCATGGTTAATTAGATCGTGCTTTCCATCGGCCGGATGACGTTTGCACTCGTTGTGATCAAGAAACGATACCTGGGCATGAGTCAGCATGCTTTTTTGCTTTTTTGTTCAGCTAGCAGGGCTCGGAGGCGTTTGCAGCCACGCCACTTTCTCTTGCGCTGGGCGGGCACCATCCCCCGTGCGATCCTTTTGGGCACTGGCTGAGCCTATCCAGGAGAACTCTCTTGGCGACAGGCAGAGGAGGGGCGGGCAGGTGGGTCGTGTGGGACTGATTCTCACTCCTTTTACCTGCCTTGGTAAGGATGATGGCTAGAACACCGTTTGTAAACATTTTTAAAAAAATTCTTCTAGCGCTAAACTTGGGCAGGACAAAATTCAGAGTCTTACCACATCTTGCTGGTTCAATGTTGTCTCCCTTGCTTGCTGGCTTGTAAAAGGGGGCTGAAGGCTAGCAGAAGGGGTTGAGATAATGGCAATCAAAGCTTCCTGTGGGATCCTGGCTTCCAGGATGGAGAGACGGGCCACAGAATGAAGTGGCAAGAAGTCTACTCAGTAGCCAGGGTGGATGAACCAGGGCATGGCAGCGGGAGGGGCAAGCAAAGAATTGCTTCTGTGCGTGGGGCTTAATTGCATATATTTCCTTGTTTTATTCTTTGAACCAGGGCATGGCAGGGCATGGCAGCGGGAGGGGCAAGCAAAGAATTGCTTCTGTGCGTGGGGCTTAATTGCATATATTTCCTTGTTTTATTCTTTTTAATAGGCACCTTTCTCCTGATTACAGGGACATCGCAGGCACCAGCAGGGGGCATGGCCGTGTTTCAGATGCAGAGGCAAAGAGAGAGCAGCGTGGAAAACCTCTCCCGCTGAAGTTGCCAGAAATATTCAAAAATAAATAAGTAAAGCGAAGGCAGGAATCTCGGTCTCTAAAGACCAAACCCAAAGCCTCAGTCTGACGATGTGGTGAGAAAGGCAGTGTGGTGTAGTGGTTTACAACATGTTCTGCTGCAGCCTGGAAATCTAGATTCAAGTGGGGATCTCCAGGTGACCTCGGCCGAGCCGCCCTGGCTCAGCCTCGTCTCCCTCGCAGGGTCACCCTGGCCATCGCGTGTGAAATGGAAATGCGGAGAGTCCCCCCATCTCACTGGAAGGAAGACAGGGCATAAACTCAATGAGTCAACAAAATAGCAATCAGTGCAAGAGCTTGACTCAGATGGGCGAAAAGGTCACACAAGACCAGGCCAGCTTTGGACTCCTGAAGCGTCTTCCTAAGATCACGGAGTTGGAAGGGGGGCTTTTAAGGTCATCAACCCCCCCCCCCGCTTAATCCAGACCAAATTGGGAAAGGGGGGAGGCTCGACCTGCAGTAGAGGAAAGGTTCTTTCACAGCCCCCAAATTTCCATTTAGCCACAATCTTAAGAGAGAGCCTAAGATTTAGCACTGCCGATTTAACTGGATTAAGGTTATCCACATTGCCGCGTCAAACCTTTCCCCATTCTTGCGCCATTCAGATGCGTTTTTACCACAACTCCCATCATTCTCTGCTATGTTTTGGCACCCCAGAGCATCCTGGTGGCACGGTCAAAGACCGCCAGTACGGCCTTCAGGCGGCAGCTTGGGAAACGCCACCATTTGAGGGATGTAGGCGTTCAGCAGCCGCCCTCCAACCTGCCCCCCCCACCACCACCTTCTTGTCCCGTTTCCACATGGAACTGAACTGGATGAATCCCAGGGACACACCGAGGGATGGAAGGGTGGAGGAGCAGCTCGGTTGGAGGCCGCCGAGCCTGTTTTTTCAGCTCCCCCCCCCAGATCCTCCCGCCAGGCTTAGAACCGGCCAACGCTCCTCACCTCCCGGAAGCTGAGTTTCCCATCAAAGTCTTCGTCGACCTCCTTGATCATGTTTTTCAGTCCAAGGTGCGTCTGTGGCGCTCCAAGCTTCTCCATCATCAGCTTCAACTCCATCAGGTCGATGAAGCCGTCTTTACCTGCATCGTACCTGCGAAGCAACCAGGGAAAAATCAAATTAAAGCCTCCACTTGTTCGGTGGGTACAAATCCAGCCAAGGTGGCTTTTCACCCCAATCATCTCTTGCATCGGCCTCGGTCTCCAAACAGACCCTACAAGAGGGATGCAGGGGACCTCTTCTGTGTTCAGGGCTGAGCACTGGAGCCGGCAGAGCCTGGGGATCCGGAATATTCTCCGTTTCACTTCCACCCCACGGCTGCAAAGTGAACAAAACCTCACTAACCTGTGCTCTGGTCCCATCTTCCGTTTGGGTCATGGGTGGGCACTAGCTTTTGTGTTTTTGTTTATGCACTGAAATTGGGGACTTCCCCACATGCATTTCCCCTCAGGGGCCTAATTTCTGTTCAGATGGGTTGATGGAAGGAGGGTGGTTTGTGAGGCAGAAAAGAAGTCTCCCTCATTACCCCGGGAAAGCCACCTATGGACCAGGCAAGGGGGCTGATCTCTAAACTCAGTTACAGAAGCCCCTCAGGCTGGCGTCCCTGGGTCTTTCCTTCCAACATATGGGACAGCAAGAAGAAATAGGAAAGAACTTCACAGAAAGAAGAGCCTGACTCTAAATGCAACAGGCATAAAGATATTTTCAGGAGTGGGAATAAAAGGCATTTGGCTGCCTATCAGAGGATCCCTCCCACTCTCCACCCCCCCAACCCCCACCCCTGGCTACACAAGGCAAGGCTCCATTCCGGCAGGTCTCCTAATGCCTGCGTTCTTTTACATGCATGCAAAAGCATCCTTGTGCATTTGAACTGTACATTGCTGAAGCCAACGCAGGGCTTGGATGGTGCTTTGTTTGCCTCAGATTTGAAAGCAACTTGCAGAATAATTATCCTCTGTCCCTGGCAGGGTCATCCCTTCCATCTCTCTCTCTTTTTTCCCTCCCCCCCGCCTCCTGGCCAGGGTGCTGATGAAATGAGGACCAGCCAGTCTTTTTGCCACAAGGGTGGCAAGTGGACCCTTGCAGATGGCTTCTGAAACTGGGACCCTGCTGGCCCTTGCCCCCCACCCCCCGGCTGCCCACCGGTTGTGACGTAAGAACCAGGTGGACTCCTGACCCCTTCAGCTCCACCAGTGCCTCTGCTCCGTCCCCCCCCCCCCAGCTTCCCTGGGAATATCTCTCTGCTTGTGTTTGCCTTTAAGGCAGCGGCACAAGGGCTCTTATTGTTTGGCTGGCCTGGGCTACTCCTTCTGTCCCTCTCAGGGGGTTGTAGATTAACCAAGGACACAATACGCAGAGCGACATGTACAGTACTTTTCTATTTCTCCTTCCGATTCCGCCAGCCAGCATTGCTGCAAGGTGCTGTTCTCCTTCGCCGTGAACCAGTTCCAACAGGGCGAAGGAGCAAAAAAGGCAGCAGAGGGCAAGGGCTGCACCGGTCTACTCCCACCTCCTCTTGCAGAAAAACCCACTCTTGAAGGAACTCCCTTTTGGAGCTCTGGGAAAAACAGGAGCAGAAACCAAAGAGAGAAAGCGAGAGAGCTTAACTTCTCTTTATCAGAACTCCCATCAGAGGCCTTTATCTCCCTGAGCTCAGCCCCTTGAACCAACAAAAAAGCAAAATGTTTGCAAAGCAAGGGCATGAGGAGTTGCCCTGGTGGCAGGGAAGAGAAGGCAGGCCAGGCAGGGAGCTCTCCTCCTGACTTAAAGCCCTGGAGATTTTATTGCATATTTGACCATCTAAGAAATTCAAGACATTTGGCTCAGCTGATTGGGAAATCCTCTTCCCCTGCCTCAAGACCTTCCTCACACAAAAAAGCCAGCTTCTTGAGTGCTGAAGGGGCCCATCCAGGCAGGGCCTTATAGAGCTCCCCCGGGTGTTATGGGAAGGGCATTAGGACAGGAAGACACCCCCCCCCAAAATAATCCTTCCTAGATCCCCAAGTTGCAGGATTGGGCTGTTCAACTCAACTTCTGAGAGAGAGAGAGAGAGAGAGAGAGAGAGAGAGAGAGAGAGAGAGAGAGAGAGAGAGAGAGGAAAGGTTGACAGCCCTGTGAGGTGTGTTGATAGCACCAGGTTCCCCCCTGGGTTTGTGGGAAGTCGACCTCAGAGAAACACTTTCAGCAGCTCCTGCTTTGGCTCTGAGTAGAAACAGACGTCACTGCATTAGGATCTGCTTAACTGCTCTACAAAGTCTGCTTCCAACCCAAAGGCAAGCAAACTCAGCTGGTTTTGTGGCAGCTGACACATTAGCACACTTCTGCATTATTTCCAAGCTCTGGTTAGGAGCAGGCAAAATGTCAAAGAAGAGTGAGCATGGGAGAGGACCTCATTTGTGGCTGCTCCTCCCAGCCGGTGGAACTCCCTCCCACTGGAGACCCGACTGGCGCCATCTCTGCTGCCCTTCCGAAAACAGGCAAATATGGTACCATTCTCTTCAGGCGTGCTTTCCTTGAGTGAAAAGATGCCTAAATTGGGTTTTTTAAATGGATGGTTGTGCCTTTTTGACATTGCTTCTGTTTACCATTTCTCAATAGTGGGATGTGTTTGATTCTTTTTTGTAGACTTTTTTTACTTTAAATATTGCCTTTTAATGATGTGATCCATCCTGGGTCCTTTTTAAGGAGAAGTATATGTAATATATTTAACTATATTAAATATAGTTAAAACATTTTATTTGACACAATGCAAATAAAAACATTATATAACAATGAATACTATTAGTATATCAATACCTACAGTTTATAGCAATGTGCATCACTTTTCATAGAACAGAGTCAAGGAAAGGGCCTCTAAGGCAGTGAAGTCCAACCCTCTGCTTAAGGCAGGATGGCAAATCAAAGGTGACCTGCCAGGCAATTGTCTACATTTCTCTTTAATGCTGCTCCCCACCTCTCCACTGAGGTCAGGGGTTCCACCATCATTCTGCTCTAACAGTTAGGACATCTTTTTTCCTGGTCTCTAACCGAAATCTAACTCCTCGTAACCTGAGCCTCTTGTTGTACATCCTGCCTTCTGGGATGCTCCTGGAGAGATCCTGCCTCTGGGACACCCTTTCAAATCTTTGAGAAGAGCTCTCTCCTCTCTCTCCCCTTCGGTCTTCTTTTTTTCCAGCCTCAACATGCCTGGTTCTTTCCATCTTTCCTCCAAGGGCTTTGGTCTCCAGCCCCCAATCCTCCTGGTCGCTCTCCTTGGAACCTCTTCCAGTGTGACCGCCTCCTCCTTAAAGGGCAGTAAAGAACAAGGCACAGGATTCCAGAGGACCCCTAAGCAGGGCCCATAAAGGGGGAAGAGGACCTTGTGTTCTAGAACTTCTCAGTGTCGTGGTGGTACCTTAGGGAATCCTCAGATTTATAATTTCGTAAGGTGAAAAGCGGTGTGCCCCAGGGATCTGTCCTGGGACCGGTGCTTTTCAATCTATTCATAAATGACCTGGAGACAGGGATAAACAGTGAGGTGGCCAAGTTTGCAGATGACACAAAACTTTTCCGTGTGATAAAAACCAGAGAAGATTGTGAAGAGCTCCAGAAGGATCTCTCCAAACTGGGGGAATGGGCTGAGAAATGGCAAATGTGTTTCAATATAGCCAAATGTAAAGTAATGCATATTGGGGCAAAAAATCAAAACTTTATCTGTCAACTCATGGGCTCTGAGTTATCCGTGACAGATCAGGAAAGAGATCTTGGTGTGTTGGTGGACAGCTCCATGAAGGTGTCTCCCCAATGTGTGGCAGCAGTGAAGAAGGCCAATTCCATGCTAGGGAATTATCAAAAAGGGGATTGAAAATAAAACAGCCAACATTATAATGCCATTATACAAAACAATAGTAAGGCTGCACCTGGAGTATTGTGTACAATTCTGGTCACCGCATCTCAAGAAAGACATAGTGGAACTGGAAAAGGTGCAAAAGAGAGCCACTAAAATGATTACTGGGCTGGGGCACCTCCCTTATGAAGAAAGGCTAAAACATTTGGGGCTCTTGAGTCTGGAAAAAAGGCGCCTGAGGGGGGAAATGATTAAGACGTACAAAATAATGTAGGGCATGAGTAAAGTGGACAGAGGGAAGCTCTTCTCCCTCTCACAAAACACCAGAACTAGGGGACATCCACTCGAACTGAGGGCTGGGAGAGTAAGAATAGACAAAAGAAAATATTTTTTCACCCAGTGCATTATTAGTCTGTGGAACTCCCTGCCACAGGATGTGGTGGTGGCATCTGGCCTGGATGCCTTCAAAAGGGGATTGGACAGATTCCTGGTGGAAAACTCCATCACAGGTTACAAACCATGATGGAGATGTGTAATCTCCAGGCTTTAAACCAGGGTACTTCAAGGGCCAGATGCAGGGGAGTGGTATCAGGAGACATATCTAGTCTCATGTGCTCCCAAACGCATCTGGTGGGGCCACTGGGAGATACAGGAAGCTGGACTAGATGGGCCTTTGGCCTGATCCAGCAGGGTTCTTCTTATGTTCTTATGTACTACTTTGCCTTCTCTGCATTGGTTCAGAGGAGGGCATGAGAACTCTCTGGCAGGGAATCCCAATCCATTCCCTAAACTACTCGTACGACTCCCAGAATCCTTTTATTGGGAGAGGGGGCACAATGGTCGACCAGGAAGAACTGTCTCAGGATCGGGAGACCCTTGGCAACGGCATGTTCCACCTGGGGCTCGATTAGGCCCTGCACTTCTACTCTGAGAAACATTTCTAGATCACCCAATATGAAAGCCCTGAAACTTGTTATCGCACCCACCCACCCAAAGCAACCAAGCCAACGCTACTAAATGTTAGTCATTCCCCATCAGTCGCTTTGGGTATGTTTAAAACCGCCGGAGCAGACACCAAGCCATCCCATCATCCCCCAGAGCATTTTTTTAACAGTCCCTCTGCAAAGGGTGCCTGTGGTGTTTGCGAGGCTTCCAAAACTGGCACGCATGGTCCACCTGAGGTTGGAGCCCGCACAAATAAGGATGCTTTGAGTGGTGGTGCCAAAGGTCAAGATGGTGAAACCAAACCAAACTACAGGAAGCCAGAAAATTAGGTCACAGCCTTTAATCCTCAAGTAAGTGGTCCCCCCCACTTCTTGCCACTTGAAAAGCATTGCAATACAGTGGACCCTTGTATAACAAACAGCTTGTATAACATAAAATGTGTAAAACATAAAAAATTCCGGAGATAGGGGAAATTTGCTTAATATAATTGCCTACGGGGAAAATCCGTACAACATAAAAATGGGATCACTCCATTTTCAATGCATTCCTATGGGAATCTGTATAAAGGAAAATTTGCTTAACATAATTTCATTTGGAACGAATTAATTCCTTTATACAAGGTACCACTGTACTTGCTTTCGACACAGATAACAGCCAGTGGTACACACTCTCTCTCTCTCTCTCTCTCTCTTCCCCTATTGCCCTTTTTGTAATCTTAGGGCACTTCTGGGAAGGCAACGCCAGCAGTTTAACTTTCAGTGGCCAAGGGCAACCATTGGAGGCGTCAGAGGGGGCCACTTCCCGCCTCGCACCAAGTGATGTCATCAGCCTGCACCACCGTCTTACTCAGTGGCAGTTTGCTGCTGGAAATCACACTGCCCGTTTCACATGGGCTGCAACGACTAGCAGGCCCTGGGATTCTTGGTTGTTCAGTGAAAAGGGAAATTTCCATCTGTTCGAGGAGAGTAAATGGCAAAGGCTCTTTCTCTGACACAACAGGGTTTTTCTTAACCACAAGATGACCCCAGTGGTGTTGTAAGCCATGAAACAGAAAGAACTCATTCCAAAAAAGAGTTGGAGAAGCAAGGAGAGCAGACGAACATGGTTTCTGATTGTTGGCGGTGGGCCCAATCCTGAATGCCCCCCCCCCAGGAACCCCACAAACGACTTGCCAATTAAAGAAACAAGCGGCCTGCTGCTGATACGTGACCCAAGAAAAGCGGTGCTTCTAAGTAGGCAGGCATCTTCCTGTCTTATTCCGATCAGTGACTAATTTGCCTCCGCCTGCGGTGGATAAGACGGAAGTGGCCCCTGGCGGTGGTGCAGGCCAGGAGCTCAGATTAATCTCTACGATTATGCTGCAAAGCTGATTAAATGTAGATGCGTCTCTGCAAAGTGCTCGCAGCACGCTTAAGCGGGCAAGCACAGTCTTGGATGCGAGGCAAGGGGTGGTGCACGCTTCAGTTTCTTGTGCATGACTCATTTGTTGGGTTGCCGGCGTTGTTGCCTCTGTGGGGGGTCCCGGCAGCCTCACGGTGGGACAGGACCATACGGGAAACGGAGGCGGGAGGAATTGGCCAGAAAGGGGACAGGGATCTTGGGGAGCTGGGGTCACCCAGAGAGAAGCTTCTGGAAGCACCTGCAGGGTCCTGCTCCCAGACTCTCACTGAGCGGCCCTCACTCCACCTCTCCAGCGGCATTCCAAACATCCTTTGGGACTGGCAGGGAGTAACATCCGCGGGCATATCACCACTGGGTGCCTTAAAACAAATCTGACGCATGCTGACCCTTTCCAAAGTTTGGGAGGTACAGAATATTCCCAAGTATTCCATGAGCCCCTTCTTCTGGTTGTGCCCTGGGACCACCATAAAGCTTGCCCAAGGCCACCCAGGCGGGACTTTCTCCTCAGAGGCCAGGACAGGACAAGCCAAGGGTGCTGCTGCTTCCCTACCGCTCCGTAAGCGCTCCAAGCATTCTCTGGCCAGTTTGCAAGTCATGCAGCAGGCTGCAGGCTGCCTCTCCGGCAAGATGGGTACTTTTTTTTTACTGACCTGGGAAGGATGGAGGGCTGAGTGAACCTCAAACCGGCTCCCATGTCGTGAGCAGAGTTACAGCTGGGGTGCCGGCATTTAACCCTTGCGCCATGAGGCCCTGGCGGCAATTGGACCCCCACCCTCCGGCTCCTCAGCCAGGGACCCAACGGACTGTGACCTTCTCCTCACGGCACCACCCTGACACTTGCTAGAACTTATTTATTTTTGCATTTCTTGACCACTCCAATTTCCCCAAAGGGACAGTATAAGCTGTGCCCTCCTTCTGCCCAGATCACCTCCCTGCCCCCCTTCTGCTTGGTCCCCAGGCAACTGTCCAATTCTAAGGCTGGCCTGGGCCATCCTGATCCAGCGGGTCCTTTCTATGCCTGCCAAGCCTGGCAGTGAGACACCATCTGCGGGCAATCCCTCCGCCCTCACCTTGGCAGAACCCAGGACAGTGGTGCCAGGGGTCTCCCCTGTAGGGAGCAGGAGGGTTCTCCCCTAAGAGAGGGGACCCTCCTGGAGGAAGGCAGGGTATAAATCAGGCATGTCCAAACTTCGGCCCTCCAGATGTTTTGGACCACAGCTCCCACAGTATTTTGCCATTGGAAATACAGGTTTGGTATTCTGGGAGTTGTGGTCCAAAACATCTGGAGGGCCGAAGTTTGGACATGCCTGGTATAAATGAAAGGGAAAAAAACCCAACTCAAGTGAACAGAAACATATTTATGTGCCAAAGGTGCGGAAGACCCCTGGTTGCTTTTTTCTCTTCACTGACTCAGTCCCTCAAAAAATCCTCAAAACGACGCACAAGAGAGAGACTCAGAGAGACCTTTATGAAAACGCACCCCACGGCATGCACGGCCCCACGTCATGCTGTGGGGGAGGCCTTGTGAAAAATCCAAATGTCAAGCGGTGATATTTGTGCCCCTCAATACGAGAGAGAGAGAGAGAGAGAGAGAGAGAGAGAGAGAGAGAGAGAGAGTCTTCTTGCGGGCGTAAGAATCTATTTAATTTATCTCTATACTGTGGTGCTGCCTTTAAAGGCCAAATTACTCAGATCCTCTCGACTCCTTTGCAAGAAAGAGGGTGGACGGGGGGATAGAGAGAGAGAGAGAAAGTGTGTGTGTGTGTGTGTGTCATTATTTTAATTTACTTTCCCCCCAATTTGTGCTCTTCTGAGTAGTAGACTACAACTCCCCATCTTGTCCACTCTCCCCAACCAACCACGCAGACTAGGTGGATGGGCCCCCCCTCTAATTTAAAGGCACCCTCCCTGCTGACAAGATAGAAGAGTTAATTTTTAAAGAAATGGAGCCCCTTTGCTTTTTGCCAGCAAGAGCTGGCCATTAACGTTTGCCTAAGACTCCCCCCTTCCCGATTCCTGCAGAAAAGGGCCTATTATGGGAACTGGCTGTCTCCCAGTGGACCTTTTCCTCTCCTGCTTCGGTGGACGGATCCTGGCAGCGGCCTGAATGAGCCAGCCTCGCAAGGTGCCCGCCCTGCCCAACCCACGACCCCTCTAGGCCACCTGAGTCAAAGAAAGGGGGGGGAAGGGCAGGCCTTAGGCTGGGGGTGGACTGGATGGCCTCAGGGGGATCCTTCCGACTCTGTGAGTGTTGGGTGCTACGAAAGCCACAGCAGATGGGGGTCTATGGAGAAGTGCCACATGCCCCCTCTGGCTAGCATGCCCGGTAGCAGCGTCTGCAGTCTGGCCGGGGTGAGTGTGGGGCTTCTCCCCACAGAACAGGATGACCGGCACCCTTCAGCAACCTCTCTCCCGCAGGCTGGGCATGGGGGGCAGAACCCCCTTCAAAAAGAGGAGCCTGTCACGGATGGGAGGGTGGCGGCCGCGAAGGGCATTTTAGAGGCTAAAGAAAGTGCTGAGGAATTTCGTCTCCCACCCGCCAAAACTCTCCACCAATGTCCCCTGCTGAGCTGCCCTTTTAATTCTGCTTTTGGTGCCAGGGGGTCAAGCCAGGTGACCTTTGGTGATTCAGGGGAAATGTGGTTTGCATTCTCTTTTGATTCACGAAAAAGATGATGGGTTATTTGTTTACTTAAGGCTTTACTTATTTACGTGTTTGCTTACTTTCTTTAAAGCTGAGCTTGAGGGATAGATAGATAGATAGATAGATAGATAGATAGATAGATAGATAGAT
>JAHTLZ010000309.1:603635-617726 GCA_023846285.1 Phrynocephalus versicolor | reverse complement strand
GATAGATAGATAGATAGATAGATAGATAGATAGATAGATAGATAGATCTTTACTGTCATTGTCCTGTGCAGAACAACGGAACTGACACACATATATGAACCATTTCCTCGTTTAAATCGATCCAGGTTGAAGATTTAAATTAAAACGTCCTCCTGTGTTATTTTAAAGCAGCCGTTTGCCCTCCCGCTGCCCCCCCAAATTTATTCCAAACGGCAGCTTAACAGGAGGCACGCAGGCAACCAAGAAAGGGAAGCCCCTGGAGGAGACTGTAACCAGTGTGAGATGCAGCAATGCAGTCCTCCAGCACCAGGCCTGCACGGGTGATGGAAGAGGAGCAGACCCCCCCCACCCCCATTAAGAGGAAGGAAAAAGCCAAAGACGGGAGGGCGAAGAGGCTTGAGAAACCAGACCAGCATGTCTCGTAATTGTGTTCTCAGAAGGCTTTGCAACGGCTGCAACAAACCACAGTCCATGCTGTTGCCCCATAGCCCTGCTTGGAGGGGGGAGGAGGCGGGAGACCCAACAGACACACACACACACACACATCAGGCCACGGAGGCCTGGCCCCACTGTTACTTAAGAGTTCGTCAGGGGAAGACGGGTGGCCGTCCAGCAGGGTCCACGGGGCTGCGGCTGGTCTCCCTTCAGCCCCCCCGAAGCTCCTGGGTGACCTTGGAGGGCGGCTCAGTCAAAGGGGTATCCCTTGATTTGAGACATGTAGCGCAGACTCAACTTCAGCTCACGCCTGGAACTGGATGGCACTGTGGTTTTTTAATGCTTCAACACTGGAGACTTCACAAGCTTCTTTTGCAAAGGTCTTTTCATCTGATGGCACGGGCATTCCTTGTTAACCTCTCTTTAGTGGTGTAGATGCATCAGCCAGCCATTTGATTAAAATAATAATAATAAGTCTTTGGGTAAAATCAATGGTTTGGGGAAATCAAATTGACCTAAATCATAATTTGAATTTTAAAAATTGATTTTTTTTTAATTTTAAAAAAATCACTCATGAGAGAATCCGGTTTTAAAAAAACATTGAGATCAAACTGATTTAAATCACATATTGAATTTTGAATTTAAACCCGCTCTGTTTTGAAGCAAACACGTCATTAGGTGCTTTGAGAACTGGCTGGCCCTGGAATTTCTGCTGCTTCTAAGGACAGGGACAGGAGCTTGGGAATTTTATGGGGGGGTGGGATTGGCTACAGCACTATGGCTGGGGGATTATAGGGGTTGTACTCAGTAGGTCAGGATAGTCAAAGCTATGGTTTTTCCAGTAGTGATGTATGGAAGTGAGAGCTGGACTATAAAGAAGGCTGATCGCCGCAGAATCAAGGCTTTTGAGCTGTGGTGCTGGAGGAGAGTCTTGAGAGTCTCCTGGACTGCAAGGAGATCTAACCTATCCATCCTGAAAGAAATCAACCCCGAATGTTCACTGGAAGGACAGATTGCACAGATATAGGATGGGGGATACATGGCTGGAGAATAGTACCTGTGAAAGGGATTTGGGAGTCTTGGTGAACCACAAATTGAACATGAGTCAGCAGTGTGATGCGGCGGCCAGGAAAGCCAATGCGATTCTTGGTTGCATCAACAGAACCATAGTGTCCAGATCAAGGGAAGTGATAGTACCACTCTATTCTGCTCTGGTCGAACCCCACCTGGAGTCCTGTGTTCAGTTCTGTGTGCCTCAGTTTAAAAAGGATCTTGACAACCTCGAGTGGGTGCAAAGGACAGCGACCAGGATGGTTGAGGGTCTGGAGGAAATGTCTTATGAGGAACGGCTTATGGAACTGGGAATGTTTAGCCTTTCTAAAAGAAGACTGAGGGGGGATATGATAGCTATGTTTAAATATTTGAAAGGATGTCATATTGAAGAGGGAACAGGTTTGTTTTCCATGGCTTCAGAGACTAGGACTCAGGACAATGGTTTCAAACTACAGGAAAAGCGATTCCATTTGAACATTAGGAAGAACTTCATGACCGTTAGAGCTGTTCAGCAGTGGAATATGCTGCCACAAAGGGTAGTGGAGTCTCCTTTGGAGGTTTTTAAGTAGGTGCTGGATGGCCATCTGTCGGAAATATTGTGATGGGGTTCCTGCATGGCAGGGGATTGGACTAGATGTCCCTTGAGGTCTCCCCCAACTCTATGATTCTATGATTTTGAAGCTGAGGCTCCAGTACTTTGGCCACCTCATGAGGAGAGAGGACCCCTTCGAAAAGTCCCTGATGTTGGGAAAGATTGAAGGCAAAAGGAAAAGAGGACGGCAGAGAATGAGATGGTTGGACGGTGTCATCGATGCAACCAATATGGATTTGACCAAACTCCAGGAGGCAGTGGAAGACAGGAAGGCCTGGCGAGCTCTGGTCCATGGGGTCACGAAGAGTCGGACACGACTGAACAACTGAACAACAACACTCAGTTCCACTCCCGCTTCTTGCCGATTCCTCACAACGTTTTTCTTTTAAACCTAAAGCCACCTCTCCTAAGAGAACTACAAAGGTAAAGGTTCCCCCGCACATGCATGCTAATCATGTCTGACTCTAGGGGGCAGTGCTCATCTCCGTATTCAAGCTGAAGAGTCAGTGTTGTGCAAGTCTGTGGTTGTGTGGCCAGCATGGCTGCACGGAAACACTGTTTTAACCATCCCACTTTTTACGGCGGTACCTACTTACGGTATCTCCTTGCATTTCCATGCTTTCAAACTGCTAAGTTGGCAGGAGCTGCTGGGCTCATCAGCAGGAACTCGCTCTGCGGTGTGGCACCCGGGATTTGAACTGCTGAGCTGCCAACCTTGCAGCCGACTGTTTCAGAGCCTTAGTCTGCTGAGCCACCACGCCAACAAAAAAGGTCCCTTTTCTCAGTGGTCCCTGATTTAGGCCCACCCTCTCTCCATGGGACAGGGAACTCTCCTGGCCCTTTCTAGCTGAGGCAATCTGACCAAAAGGCATCACACACACACACACACACAAAATCTCAGTTTGGAAAAAGAGAAAAAGCAAAGGCCTTGGCAAATCAGCAAAGGTGGCCTTGGCGGCAGCAACTCCTGGCTATTCATTGGAATGACAACAAGGGGGTTTGGGTGAGAATTCCTCCAGGTGTCACGGACGCACCTCAGGCAGGGCAATGGGCACCACATTTAGAGGCCACACACCTTGCCCCCCCCCACTCCTAGCAGCAAAGGCATCCCCACCCCTCAACCAGAGACATCAGCCTTGGTGCCTGATCTATCACTATCACAACCAGGAGGCTTCCAGGTGTGAGAGGGTGGTGGCTTTTAATCATCCTCTTATTACATTTCAGAACTGCCGAGGGGGGGCGAGGGGGAGGGGGAGGGAGAGAGGGAGTCGGAAGGGACCTTAGAATGGGCTGTAGAATCTGGCGCCAGTCAAGGAGGGCCAAGGCAAGAATCGAACTCCCAACCTCTGACTCCGCAGCCAAATCCCTAGGCGCAGAAACCTCCGGCAGTTCTGATGGCCACAGCCCCCCCGGCCCGGTAAAAGAGAGACGGTGGGGGGGGGGTTGACATACCCCAGCCCTTTCCAAGGGAGCTCATCCCCCCAGGCCTTGGGGGAGGTGAAGGGGGCCTCCAGGTGGTGGAGGAGGACTGCTTTAAAGCGGATCCCCGGCACAGAGGAGCCCCAAGATGGCAGGCTGACACAGCACACCCACCCACCCACCCAGGGAATACAGGTTGTGTGCCTGGAGGGGCTCTTATGGGCCTCCTGCGGAGGAGGGACTACCTGGGCAAGCCTTTTGGTGTTGCTGTTCCCTCCTCCTTGCACTGCTTTCACAGGATCCCTTTCACAGGTGGGGGGTGAGGAAGAGTCATCTGGATGGCTTGCGGGGGGGGCACTCCGGTTGCAGGTCACTCCCTGTCCACTCCCAAAGAGAGCACCTGAGGGAGGGACTGACCGGTCCCTTGCCATGGGCGAGTGGCCCCTTTGCAAAAACCAAAGGACCCAAAGGACCCAAAGAACCACCGTTCCTGATCTGCAGCCAGGAAAGTGCACAGGACCAACAGGGGCCCACGAAGCCACTTTCCACCTGTGGCTCAACATCGCTGGCTTCTCCGAATCAGCCAAACTGTGGATTTGTGGCTAAGGAAATAAAACGACTCACAAGCAGATACGGCTGCATTTTGGGATTCATTGTGTGAATGCTGGATTAAGCGTTTTGAAACAAGCTAAACAGAATAACAATGTACCCTGTCTATACCATACACGATTGCAGTGACTGACTTCATAAGAACACCAGCGTTTTCCATGTTGCTTTCCTCCCCTCATAATGGATTTTTATTTTCTTCCTGTGTGCTCTTTGTAGCTCTAATGTTACCTTTTGATGTTCTAAGATGCCTCTTCAAATTCCCTCTTCTTAACTTGAGATTTCAGTAAGGCCTTCAATAAGGTTCCCCATGGTATTCTTGCTAAGAAGTTAGTAGAAAGTGGGATAGATAGTGCTACTGTTAGGTGGATTTGTAATTGGTTGACTGATTGCACCCAAAGGGTGATCATTAATAGCTTCTCTTCAGCTTGGAGAAATGTGACCAATGGGGTGCCCCAGGGTTCTGTTCTGGGTCCAGTGCTGTTCAATATCTTTATTAATGACTTGGAGGAATGAATAGAGAGTATGCTTAAATTTGCAGATGATACCAAATTGGGAGGGGTTGCTAATTCCCTAGAGGATAGGATGAAAATTCAAAAAGACCTTGACAGATTAGAGTGCTGGGCCAAAGCTAACGGAATGGGTTTCAACAGAGGGAAATGTAGGGTGCTACATCTAGGTAAAAAGACTGAATTGCACAGATATAGGATGGGGGATACTTGGCTGGAGAATAGTACCTGTGAAAGGGATTTGGGAGTCTTGGTGGACCACAAATTGAACATGAGTCAGCAGTGTGATGAGGCAGCCAGGAAAGCCAATACAATTCTTGGTTGCATCAACAGAACCATAGAGTCTAGATCAAGGGAAGTGATTGTACCACTCTATTCTGCGCTGGTCAGACCCCACCTGGAGTCCTGTGTCCAGTTCTGTGCGCCTCAATTTAAAAAGGATGTTGACAACCTCGAGCGGGTGCAGAGGAGGGTGACCAGGATGGTTGAGGGTCTGGAGGAAATGCCTTATGAGGAACGGCTTAGGGAACTGGGAATGTTTCGCCTTTCAAAAAGAAGGCTGAGGGGGGATATGATAGCTATGTTTAAATATTTGAAAGGATGTCATATTGAAGAGGGAACAGGTTTGTTTTCCATGGCTTCAGAGACTAGGACTCGGGGCAATGGTTTCAAACTACAGGAAAAGAGATTCCACTTGAACATTAGGAAGAACTTCATGACAGTGAGAGCTGTTCGGCAATGGAAGATACTGCCCCAAAGGGTGGTGGAGTCTCCTTCTCTGGAGGTTTTTAAGCAGTCGGGAGTCCTGTAATGGGGGTTCCTGCATGGCAAGGGGTTGGACTGGATGGCACTGGAGGTCTCTTCCAACTCTTTGATACTATGATTCTATGAGTCAAACCCCAAGGTTTTTGGGGCAGCGGGACCAGGCCCGAACCTAAAAAATCAGCTTCTGGAAAGGCTAATTAAGCCTGCAGAGGCCTCACGAATCATCTACTGGGGCAGCCTAGCCCAGGGGGTTAAAAGCAGAAGAGGTCCCGCCAGAGATAGGTAGGCGGCCCTGCAAGAAAAACCACACCGGAAGCCTTGAGTAAGTATGCAAGGAAGGGGGAAGGGGGTCAAAGTCCTCCAGGGGCCAACCCCTCCCTGTACTCCCCCCCCCGGCCAGGCCTCCCTCCAGCAGCTGGCAGGGCAGGGCGGCAGCCTCTGGCAGGGCAAACGCGTTGGGCGGTGAGGATCTCCTGTGACGCTCCCAGATTATTCTACAATCCGATGTTGCACAAGGACAGAAATGGGTTATGACCTGTGGGGAGGCAAGGGGGGCTGGCGCATTCCAGCCCTGGAGGCTGCGGAGAGGAGCCTGGGGAAGGTTCTTCTTTTCCTTTTTCCAGACTACAGCTCCCATAATGCACTCCGGTAGCCCACAGCTATGCCAGTTGGGGCCTTCTGGGCTTGGGAGTCCAGCTGAGCAGGTGCACCCAAGACCTCCTCGCCCCATGGAGAAAAATAAGCTGTGTGGAAGCCAAGGCAGGCGGGGCTGTTTCTGGCAGGGACCAGGGCTGGGGCTGGATGATGGGCCGTGTAGTTTGAAGGCTCCAGCTAGCTCATTCCCCACATCCCTTCTCCCGGGATAGACTGAGCCCAAAAGTGGAAGTTCCATTCCAAAGACAGGCAATCCTTCCCCAGCGCCTGAGTAGACCCGTGAAGCACAAGCGTCACCCTGAACACCACTGAGCTGGCTGCGAGAGACCACCCCCCCCCGGACGCCCAACGGCCCCCTGGACAAGTCTGAACCCAGGCAGCGACCTCAGTGGGGGCTGCAGCAGGAAGACCCGGACGGCTGGCGTTCATGGCAGGCCAAAGGGCTTTGGAGGGATCCCTCCTTGGAAAGAAAGCCCCCATCAGTTAAGCTCACACAAGCGGAGGAACCAGCCGGTGGCCAAGGCCCTATAAAAGAAGACCGGTTCACTCCCCATCCCAGGAGAAAGTGACCCCCGCAATGAAGAAGCAAGACCAGAGACCGTCCACCCCCAGCAGCCAAGGAGGGAAGAGCCAAATGCAGCCGGACTTTTATCCGAAACATTGCATATCAAGGACCTACTGGACTCCTGGGCACAGCGGCCACCCCCCCGCCCCGGTGTGTGTGTGTGTGTGTGTCTGCCTTTGAGGTCTGCCTCTGTCCTGGGCCGTTCCTGGCATGTCCCCGCACTTGGGCTCCCACCTGTCCTAGCTGGGTGGGGGATGATGGGAGAGGATGCAGGAAGCCCTAGGAAACCATCAACCCCCCCCCCCACCTGCTCTGGCCCTGCTTTCGGAGGCTGAGCCCCGCAGGCCTGACAGGGCAGCAGCGGGATCGGGTTCCTGGAAGGTGGAGCCCAAGGGCCTTCTGCACATGCCCTGAGGACCCTTCACTTTCACGAAATCTAGCCAGGCCCAAAGCGCCTCTTCTCTGGCCCTGAGCACCTCCTCCTCCCAGGGGTTGTGAGGATGATGCCCTTGGACACCGGACACATCCACCAGGCAATGGTGGCTCCTTGCTGGGCCAGAGACGGGGGGGCGGGGGGGTGGAGAAGGACCTTCAGGGGCTGATGGGCTGCATCTCCCACCGTCTCCGGTGTCGCCTCACGCTTTTGCAATACAGTTCCCATACGCCCTCCCTCTCTCTCTCTCTCACACACACACACATATACGCACTCTGTGCAGGGGGGGGGACTGCAGACCCCGGTCCCCCCCCGGGGGCTGGAGAGGGGGTGCATGTGGGGGGTGTAGAGAGACGCGCGCACAACCTCTCCTCCCTCCCCAAAAAAGCCCCCTTCCTCCAGCAAAGGCAGACGCCCCGAACCCCAAGCCGTGGAAGGGGGCGGGGAGAGGAGGCAGCTCCTGAGCAGGTGCAGAGTGCCTTTTGGGTTGGGGGGAGCAGAGGCGGCGTCCCGGGGGCAGCGCCTGCCGGGGGAGGGGGAGGGCCGCGCGTGTCGGCGGCGCTCTAGCCATGCTCAGAGGCCCTGCCTGAACCCCCCCTCCCAATATCTCGGTGTGGGGGGGCGGGCAGGGGGAGAGAGACTCACTGCCGGAAGAGGCGCTCCATGTCCTTGATCTGCCGCCGGGAGAACTCGCGGAATTCGGCGTAGGGGCTGAAGACCCGCCGGGCCGGCGAGAGGGGATGAGGAGGAGGAGGGGGATGCCCGCCGCCACCGCCGCCGCCGGGGGACCCCCAAGCCCTCCCCTCCGCCTCGGGCGGCACCGGCGCGGGGTCGGCGGCGGAGGCACCGGCGCCTCCTCCTCCTCCTCCCGCTCCTCCTCCTCCATCGGGCTGATGCGGCTGCGGCTGCTCCTTCTTCTTCTTCTCGCCCCCCTGCTCTTTCTCTTCCTCCTCCTCCTCTTCCTCCTCCTCTACCTGGAGGCGGCGGTGGAGCTTGCTGGCCAGCTCCTCGGTGGCCATGGCGGGCGAGCAGGCGAGCAGGAGGAGCCGCGCCGCGGGAGGGAGGCAGGGACGGAGGGAGGGAGGGAGGCCCGGCCCAGAAGCATCACATCACCCGCCGCCGCCGCCGCCTCCTCCTCCTCCTCCGACGAGCGCCGGCTCCGCCCCGGACCCTTGCGCGGAGGGGGGGGGCGGCGGCGGCGGCGCAAGAGCCGCTCTTCCACCCCCCCCCCCAACCCGGCCATCTCAACGCATGCACACCGCAGAGGAGGTGCGCCCCGTGCACTGCCACCCAGACACGCATCAGGAGGTGCGGCGTGCATTGCACAGAGAGAGAGAGAGACCCCCGGAGGGGCAGGCCGTGCAATGCTCGCGCGCTCACACACACATACACACAGAGCCCCCCCCCCACCCGGATGCAGGGAGGCGGCCCGAGAGCGAGGAGAAGGCTGCGTGCTTTGCCCCTTTTCTCTTGCATTTCGGCGCCCGCGGGGCTCCCGGAGGGGGGGGGGCGCCACACGAAGCCCACCCACCCCGATCAGGGGCACTTTGACAGGCACGTAACAACACGCCTCCTCCAGATGCTGTAAAACCTGGACCACTGAGCCCCCATCCGGACACGGCCCTTGCAGAGGGATGCCAACAAACTGGACCAACTGCAAGGAGGACGGAGAACAGAGATGGACGTTCGGGGGGTGGGCTGGAAACCAAAGCCCTGTGAGGACGGGCGGAAAGAACTGGGCAGGTTTAGCCTGGAGGAAAGGAGACGGAGGAGGAGGAGGAGGGGAGACAGGAGGAGAGCACCCGCTTCAGAGACCTGGAAGGATGTCACACAGAGGAGGAGGAGGGGCGGGGGGGGCTGCTCTCCATTCACCCAGAGCGCAGGGCACGTCCAAAAGGGGCACAAGTTGCAGGTAACTAGAATTCGGTTGGACATCAAGGAAAACTTCCTAACTGTTAGAGCAGTATGACAACGGGACCCATGACCTCAAGAGCAGTATGACAACGGGACCCATGACCTCAGGAGGTGGGGGGGTGAGCGCTCCAGTGCAGGAGGCTTTCAAGAGGAATTTGGGCAACCCCCCCCCCCCGCGCAGGTGTCCGTTGACTTGGTAGCCTTTCCACTGCCATGTTTCTAGGATTCTGCGCATGGACCTTCCTTATGGTTTTCATCTCTTACCAGGTTTAGCAGCCGCCGCAGAATTGATGCGTTTGAGCTGTGGTGCTGGAGGAGAGTCTTGAGAGTCCCCTGGACTGCAAGGAGATCAAACCTATCCATCCTGAAAGAAATCAACCCCGAATGTTCACTGGAAGGACAAATTTTGAAGCTGAGGCTCCAGTATTTTGGCCACCTCATGAGGAGAGAGGACTCCTTGGAAAAGTCCCTGATGTTGGGAAAGATTGAAGGCAAAAGGAAAAGAGGATGACAGAGAATGAGATGGTTGGACGGGGTCATCGATGCAACCAAGATGGATTTGACCAAACTCCGGGAGGCAGTGGAAGACAGGAAGGCCTGGCGAGCTCTGGTCCATGATGGGGTCACGAAGAGTCGGACACGACTGAACGACCAAACAACAACAACAACAAGGTTTAGCAGCTTCAGTCTTCACACCTTTCAGGTGTGTTTTTTCATTCCCCTCTATTTTGTGATGCAGATGCCAAAAGAATCAAGTTTCAGAGAAGGTAACCATCTTAGTCTTTTCAAGAATTTCAGGCAAAAATCAAAGAAAAACAAAACAAAACAAAAGACACAAAGCATGTGGCACCTTAAAGACTTAAATATAAAAGAATCAAGGAGCAGCATTTGGATCCCATGACCCTTGATTCCCACGCCCTACAACCACATGCACTGTACTATGGTGACAAGAGAGCAAGATATATTGTACAAGAGAACAGTTCTGTGTCCCACAATGCAGCGGTAAAAATGGGGGGACCCTCCCAAACAAAAAAAGTTATAACTTGGAATCTCATATCAGCAACAAATTTGGCACAGATTATAGCAGTCAGTAGTCCCTGTCAAATTTGGGAGAAATTTTAAAAAAATATTTAGTTATATTTCTATACCTCCACATTAGTGCAAACTGAACAACCCTAATTTTTGAGTTACAGGGTTGTTGTTTTTAACCCTTCTGATTTTTTGCCACTCACACTTGTCAAAAAACAGCCCAGCCATGGCTTTGTGTTTGGGTGAGAAGTGGTGAACCGGTGGGGAAAAAAAAGCAGTCCGCTTTCAGGGTTTCCCCCGCTGCATTGTGGGACACAGAACTGTTCTCTTGCACAATATATCTTGCTCTCTTGTCACAATAATACAGTGCACATGGTTGTAGGGTGCAGGAATCAAGGGTCATGGGATGCAGATGCTGTTCAGAAACCTTCAGAAAGAGAAAGACATTCCAAGCACAAGTACCGGTAATGAACTTGCAAAGTGTTCAATGCTTCAGCGTTTTGGCAGGAGGAAGGAAAAACTGTTAATGTTAATTGTACACAGTGTGTGTAGGATCTTCTTTTTTGTTGGCGATGCAGTGATACTTGATTTCAGGAACGAACTGTTTGTGCAGATGACAGTAATGCAGACGGTTCTGTTCACTGATCACACAGCCCCCTTAGGGGCATATGTGTGCCTTATTTGACTGCAGTGGTTGCTGGCAGGTTACTGAAATGAAGGGAAATTAAGGTCCATTGAAGCTGGTTTGAAGCACATGCTCAGTAGGTCTCACCCTCAATGTGCTGGCATGCTTGGCCAAGGGGGCCTCTTACACCAACGGCCTGCATGCAGTCCATTGTAACGAGGCAAAATCCCGGAGAGCCACACTTCGGAGGGAAGCCGTGTCCTTGTAACTCAGGAGCGTTGAGGGTTCTTCAGGATGCAACAGATCTGCAGGTGATGTTATCTCTCCATTAGCCTCCGCTGACCTTTTGGTTGCACAAATGTCATCCCTTGGCCATGGACATCAGCAGTGCTGCAAGCAGGAGGCATCCAGGCGAGAGAGAGAGATTGAGAGAGAAGGCACAGAGCAGTTAGGCATACTGTAGCCCTCACAAATTGAAACCAGGCATTTTGCTGGAGCCCTTGACTCCTCCAACCAGATGGTGGGGGCCGTTAAAGAGCCTGCCTTTAATTAATTTGGGGGATGAGGAATCTTCATGTCAAGAAAGAAAAACAAAAGTCCTGCCTTGGAAAATTCTTACTGGGAGGGCAGGATAACGACACCCCCCATAAAACAGGGTCATTGTTCCACCCAACAGCATCAACAAGAAGAACAAGGGATTAAACGGAATTTTGGTGCCAACCAGAGTAGACACATTTACGCCACAGTGGTGACAACATACAGGCTGTGGCAACTCCACTCGGCCCCCTCGTCTTTTCTGAGGAGAAAGGGGGGGCTTTCTAGAAAGCTCTTGGATCGGCTCCCACCACGGTTGCCCCTTAAGACCCCCCTCCCTCCTCTTGGTAACTTCACTTCAAGGGCATTTCTGCGGCTGCTACGATGTGGATCCACAGCCGACGGCAGCCAGGCTGTTACGCCACAGTGGCAATCAAATGATGCGTAAAGGCACAGAAATGGAAAATAAGTTTTAGGAAACGTACACAGAAGCAGTTGGAGCAGGATGTGCTGTCAAATTAGGCAGAACCAAAACAGATTCAGGCACCCATGGGAACAAAGCGACGTTCCCTGTATTTTCTGCAAAAAGCTGCATTCTTTTAACTGGAGCCCATTTTTGCACGTCCTGCACTCTGGGATGATGGAGAACAGATCCTCTTGACCCCCTTCAGTAGGACAGCCCTTCAAATATTTGAAAAGTGCTCCCCTGTCGTCCCTCCGTCTTCTTTTCTATCGGCTGAACATGCCCCGTTCTTTTCAGTCTTTTGAGGTTGGCTGCCTGGCAAGGGAAGGGGCGCACCTACGGCGGCTCGAGTCCCGAGCCATTCAGGGTTTGGAAAGGTTGCCATCATCCCCTTAAATTGGGCTCTGGAACCATTCTTTCAGATTGGGGACAACATGAACAACTCAAGGGGTAATCAGGGATCATAAAAAAAAACGCTGTTATATAGATTCTGCCTTTCCTTAAATTGTTATATAGTACAGTATAATTCTGTTGACATGATGCACAGGTAAAATTGATTTGTTTGGCCAACTCATCCCACCCACCCCCAGCCTTGCCAGCTCTGGGTTGTGGTTATTTTTTAAATGATCCAAACCCTGAATCACTTCTATCCAGAGGCTGGGCGTGTGTGAACGTTGCTGTCGATTGACTTTGTGCCCATTCATGTTTCCGGCGCCAGGGGAACTGCATGGCCCCTGCACTTGTGTTTCCCCCCTCCCCTTTTCCAAATGTGAAGCGATGTATCAGTGTTTACCGCTGCGTCACTCCCTTGTAACAGCCATCCCAGCTGGTCCCTTGTCACTGTGAGGAAAGAGCCCCCCCCACCAGTGAACCAGGCACATTTGGGCAGCAATATGGAGCTGGGGTATCTCAGTTCATAGTCCACATGGAGCCTGCCTTTCCTACCCCCCCCCCCAATACTTGCTCTCCCCCTTACAGTGATTATAAGGGCCAAGAGAGGAGCGGAAGGAACGTGCACAACCTGAGTTCACCAAAGGGGAGGTGGGGGGGGGGTTGGAAATATATAGCAAGAACCCACCGAAACAAATCCAGGCTACTGGGCGCTCCCTGCATGGGGAGAGACCAGGGCTGTGTCCTGAAGAACGAGGGCGGGAGAGAGAGCCTTCCCTCCAAGCAAGGGAAACAAAAAAGAAGCCCTGACTCTACAGGCTCGCTCTCGCTCTCTGCCGCTTCCAGGATGGCGAGGTGCTTGCGCTGCTTTCCCCTGGCATCCCCTCCCGTCAAGTCATAATCCTCTGGTGGTGACAGGCTGGCCAGGAGCCCTTGCCCGGTGGGTGGTGGTGGGGGTGGTGGAAGAGATTAGGGCCTCTGAATCTGGCCACCTTAATTCCCATCGCCCTGGCAGAGCGAGGTCACTGAGGGGGAAGGAAAGTGTGCCAACCCTTGGGAAATCCGGATTTGGGATCAGCAGCACACTTTGGCCCCCGTGCATGTGCCTGCCTGGTGTGAATATTTACTACTACTAGGGACCCTTTGTTTTCCTCTCTGTCCTTGCATCTTGCTTGTCCCACTGGCTGCGATGGCCGGCCTTCGGGGGCTCACCCCCCCGCCCTTTTCCTTGTGAGAGGAAGACCCGCGTCCCACCTGGAGGCACCTGGGGATCGGGGTTCGTTTTGCATTCTAGAGCAAAAGGTTCACAGTTTGCTCTGAGGCTCTCCTTCTCAGCTCAAGATATGCAGCAAGATCCACAAGGGAACAAAAATTGAAATTATACAAAAATAGCTTGGGAAACCTGTATATCACATGTAAAGGTGTTCAAAAACTCCATTTCAAGTGCAGCACCATTTTTCTGGACAATTTTATTTTTTAAGAAACATACACTAGTGGAGAGATGGAACACACATGGGATTAAAACTTGTAATGTGGCCTGAAGACAATGCACGAATCTGCCCCAGCGTCCTTCCACCCACCGCCCTCCCTGCCATCTTGCCGCTGTTGGCAGATAAGTTGAGGAGGTGGGCAAGAGGGCAGTTGGGGGGTCCGTGGGGAGATGTTCCAAGCAACCTTCTCAAACCAACCTGAGGTTGGTCCCTGCTGGAGGCACAACTCTCCCTCCGTCCCCAGGCCATTGGTCGAATTTGCACGGCATCTCCCGCATTCATTTACGCCACTCCTGCATGGAGCTTGGGGGGGGGGGGTGGACTTGAGATGGCCTTACAGGCTGCCAGCAACACCCTCCCTACCCAGAAAGAACTGTGAGCAAAGTCTTATGGGGGTGGTGATGATGATGATGATGAGACTAATGTGTCATTATTGCACAGACAAAAGAAACTTCATCATCTCTTGCTTGCAGCTAGCCGGTGTGTTGGAACCAGGTCTGTGGACTTTTGGCAAACAAAAAAACTGATATTATAACAAACAAATAAGTGAATAAATAAGTACTGGACTGGACTTGTGCCTATAAGCTTAAAGGGATCAAGCCCTCAATGCCCTAA
>JAHTLZ010000309.1:574272-595817 GCA_023846285.1 Phrynocephalus versicolor | reverse complement strand
GAGAGTTCCTTAAAAATACATTGGACAGTCTTTCCCTTCCTGGCCAGATCTGCAGGGACCTCCTTCCAAGCGGCTTCGCCCACAACATTCAAGGCCACGCCACAGAGGCCAGTGCCATGCAACATCCCCCCCCCCCCCCCCCCAAAAAAAAACACCAGCCCCATGTCTGGCCATGGGTTAATGACTTAATGCCACGACTCTCAGAAGGTGCAGCACTGCCCCCGTCCAAAGGGAAATCACTCTTTGCTAGAAGGCACCTATCCTTCGAGAGAGAGAGAGAGAGAGAGAGAGAGAGAGAGAGCCATACCTCCTGGTCTGCCACCGGCCTCTCTGGGAGTTCAAAAAAAAGGATTTCCACAAGTTGGTTTCTGAAGCGCTGGGCCTGAGGGAAAGAGAGACGGGCCAAAGGCAGTCAGGTGTGGCGGACCCTGAGGCACCTCAAATCTTCACAGACACCCAGCACACGAGATGCCTTCCTCTTGGACTCCCCCCCCCCGCTCTCCACCCCCATCCTCACCCACCAAGCTATCCACGAGGCTGCCCCACTCCTCGGCAATCCTGGAGAATATCTTGCATGCTGCAAGAAGGCGTGGGGGGGATGCTACTGGGACCCAGCATGCTGATCTCCTGCCCCAGCAGGGGGCCCCAAAGCCAGGCTGAGCAACAACTCTGTGTGTGTGTGTGTGTGTGTGTGCGGGGGGAATCTAAGGGTCCCGTGTGCGGCCTGCCAGGCTCCCTAGTGGCTCCCCCCACCCATTCTGTGGAAGAAGGGAGGGCTCCATGCCGCAGAGGCGATGTGGTTCAGGATGGGCCCAGACTGAGCCACAAACTAGCAAAAAGCAACGAATCGGGGGCTGCTTTGTGGTTCAATTCAGGAACCAGTTCACAGATGCCGTTTTGCAGAAGGAAAACCGAGCGCCAAACTTTCCCCCTCTTGTCTCCCCTCCCCTGCTGGGCACAAACCCCAAACCAAACTATGAACCAGTTCAGTTTCCCAGTTGGGTTGAACCACCATTTCCCGGGTTTGTGCCCGGCAGTATGCTGACTCTCCCCCACCCATATATCGTTAAGTAAACGAACTTCCAGTCGCCTGACCTGAGTGGCTGCCAGCTCCTTATCTGACTTGATGAGTCTCTCTCGGCGCCCCATTTCCTGCAGCTGTTGGGACCTCATCTCACACTCCTTCTTCAGGTCACCTTCTGCCTGGAAGGAGGGAGAGCCTGCTGGGAATAGGCTGGTTACGCAAGGCAGGAGGGAGCCCAGGAATCCTTTTCTGCTGCCTTCCAGAAAAGACCACAGATATATTTCACACCCACCCTCCTACCCACCCACCCCACACACAATGTCAAAGGCCCAGGACATATGTGACTGTCAGCAAGAACTCAAGAAGATACAGGCAACCCTACTAGAACAGTATTTGAGCCTTCTCTGCAGGAGAGCTCTAGGGCAATCCTGTGAGCTACGGCGGAGATACAAATCCCATGATCCTGCAGCATGGATCCTGGGGCCCCCCCCCCCCCGAACAAGCACATGGCAGGACTCAGGAGTCCTCCTGAGTAGAGATCACCTGGTGGAAGAACATGCCTCCAGTTGGAGTGGAGATCGGAAAAGGCACTCCACTTGGTTTCTGTTGAGGTTCTCAGAATGTCCTCCCATCCCAGCTGCCAGGACCTCTTTTAACTTCTCCAGGCAGATCTGTGCCTATTTAGGGGATATAATTCTAATGCACACAGTGGGGTGGCTGCGTGTTTTTGACTTTTTTTTAGGATACAAATTTTTGCTGCACACAATGACTTGCAGGGCCGAGCGGTATCAGGCTCATGGTTTCCTTCTCACGACAAGAAACTGACACAGATCCATGTGCTTCCATTGGCAAATCCTCAAGTAGAACAAATGCAATCATTGAACTAATTTAAAAACTGCTTTCCGTTTCTATTGCAGGCAACTGAAACTCCAGTTTCCCACAATGCCCTGGGATGAAGCTCTTGACAGTTGCCCTGCCCTTTCCTCACTTTCTGAGTTGGGGATTCCCTCCCCCCCCCCCCATTTTCTTTTCTGGTTGCTTTGAGTTGCCTTCCACTATGCAGAGGCTGGATGGCCATCTGTCGGGAGTCCTGTGATGGGGGTTCCTGCATGGCAGGGGGTTGCACTGGATGGCCCTTGAGGTCTCTTCCAACTCTAGGATTCTGTGATTTTGTCCACATCGCGATCCAGTTCCAATAGCTCTGATCTCTGTGATTAAGCATTGAAGTCCTATGGGAACTCACAGGTACGGCAGACCCACTGAATTAATGGGGTCCCTAACCGGTGACTGACCACCCAGCCATGGACCCAATGCATTCTAGTTTTTCACTGAGACGAGAAGGAGAAGTCAGGCCAGTGAATTCCTAACCTATCCATAATGGTCTTGAAAGAGAGATGAGTGTATCACCCAGAGTGGCCTTTTTGCTAGATGGTGCACTATATAAATCTAATAAATGAATAAATTAATGAATAAATGAATACATAAATAAATAAAAAAATAAAATCACCACTGGGGAAATTTATCCTTTTCCCCACCACCACCACCTCCATGTGGACTGCTGTCCAGTGACAAGGGAAGAGGTGAGCCGGGCAGGTAATCCTGCGCCCATGCTGGGGATCCACCAGGCCAAAGTCTTGGGACCCCCAACTCCAGGACCCAAGTGGGAGCCCCAACAGCTCTGCCTCTCAAGAGCCGGTGGTGAAGACAAAATGGGGGAAAGATGACGGGTGCCACCTTGAGCTTTCTGGAGCCTGGCTGGGACAAAACTATGACTATACTATGGCTCTCCAGTATGCTGGCGGTGCAAAAAGGAAAAGGGGACATATTTGCATGTGTGGTGGTTGTGTCAGATAACAAAGAAGAAATGGTCACTGATTTTTAAGGAAATTCAAGTAACGCCAGGGAAAAGAGTTCAAATATCCCCTGAAATGGTACTGTTAAATATGGTCGTGAACATACAATTGAAGAAAGAGGAAGTGGAGTTGATAGTAATAAAGGTAACGGAGGCAAGGTTAATTTTCGCTAAAAACTGGAAATGAAATACTCAAATAACACTGGAGGAATGATATATAGGCGTCGGGGGTGACGGAACAGGGTTATAAATGATAAACTGATACAGGATGTGAAATTAAAAATTAGGAAGGAGCTGAAAAAAAATCTAATGATTATAATGGAATATGGAAGAAATTATTGGCATATGTGTTTCAAAAAGGCAAAGGGTAAACGCCAGGAGGAGACTCCATGTATTTCTAGAGAGAAATGGGAAGGTCAGTAATATCTTAAGGATTGGAAGTATGGTTTGGAGTGGGAGGTGGGTTGCACAGGAGGGCTCATGGGGCAGATTATTCTCTGCTTTTATTTCTGAAAGTGTCAATGTTTATGTTTTTATGTTTCAGACTGCAGTTTTTAAAAAAGACCGTCTGAGAGGGCAGGTCCAAAAGCATCTGCAAGAAAAGAATGAATTGCACGATATAGGATGGGGGATACATGGCCGGAGAATAGTACCTGTGAAAGGGATTTGGGAGTCTTGGTGGACCACAAATTGAACACGAGTCAGCAGTGTGATGCGGCGCCCAGGAAAGCCAATGCGATTCTTGGTTGCATCAACAGAACCATAGTGTCTAGATCAAGGGAAGTGATTGTACCACTCTTTTCTGCTCTGGTCAGACCCCATCTGGAGTCCTGTGTCCAGTTCTGTGCGCCTCAAATTTAAAAAGGATGTTGACAACCTCGAGTGGGTGCAGAGGAGGGCGACCAGGATGGTTGAGGGTCTGGAGGAAATGCCTTATGAAGAACGGCTTAGGGAACTGGGAATGTTTAGCCTTTCAAAAAGAAGACTGAGAGGGGATACGATAGCTATGTTTAAATATTTGAAAGGATGTCATATTGAAGAGGGAACAGGTTTGTTTTCCATGGCTTCAGAGACTAGGACTCGGGGCAATGGTTTCAAACTACAGGAAAAGAGATTCCATTTGAACATCAGGAAGAACTTCATGACAGTTAGCGCTGTTTGGCAGTGGAAGATGCTGCCACAGAGGGTGGTGGATTTTCCTTCTTTGGAGGAGGTTTTGAAGCAGAGGCTGGATGGCCACCTGTCGGGAGTCCTGTGATGGGGGTTCCTGCATGGCAGGGGGTTGGCCTGGATGGCCCTTGAGGTCTCTTCCAACTCTTCTAGGATTCTAGGATTCTATGAACGCCCGGGCGAACGCACCAGATTACCACGGGTGTCACTTCGCACACCTTCGGGGTCTGTCTCTTTGAGGCCTGCGGTGGGACTCCAGTGCTCAGTCCTGGGCAGCTCAGAGATTGGAGTGGAAGCAGAAAGGCTCCCTACGTTTCGTGCACTCCATCTGAGCCCAAATGCCTCACCCTTTTAGGTGAATGCTGGCACGAGGGGAATTTTTAATGAGCTAAATTGCCCGTTTGAAAATTGCTGGTATCGATGTTTAGAAGCCACAAGACGCAACATAACGCTTGGGTTGAAACGGCTGCCCACAAGTGGCATTCTCGGTCTGTGGCTTTGGCCAAAGTGCTCTTTTTGGGGGGGTCTAAACTGCCTTCCACCTACGGCTCCTTTCCAGACCCAGAATGCTGTTCCCACAACCCAACCGCTGACTGCCGGCACAGGCCCGTGTGAATCTCTGTGAAGATTCCCAGTCATCCAGGTGAATTAATCTAGAAGTTGAGTCATGGCAACTGGACTTCTTCTCTTGAGACACTGAAACATTTCGCTGTTCATCCAAACAGCTGACGAAGCTGTTTGGATGAGCAGTGAAAGTTTCTCTCTCTCTCTCAAGAAAAGAAGTCCAGTTGCCATGACTCAACTTCCAGATGTCCGTTAGCATATAATTGTTTTGCCATCTAGTGGTGAGCCAGAAGTTAACGTAATTTATGGTTGTGGTATTTTGCTGCTGCTCAAAGCAGTAACCCCCCACGCCTATCCCAGGTGGAACTGGAAATAAAACCCAGACGAGGTCGGGCACAGAGAAACTTGAAAAACTAATAATTCAGAACAGAGTTATGGTTTTCAAAGAACAACAGGAAAAAATGAGAGCCAATGGCCTCCTCCCATTTTGCATATCTCTTTCAGCTCCTATTTGAAGCAAAAAGGCCTTCAGGCAGAAAAAGGGGCAAAGGTGTCATCTAACCATGGGCTCTCCACCTTGATTGACCGACCGCATCAAGAAGCCTGCTGGGGTTGTTCCATCCTAAAGTGGCCCCTCAACAACCCTCCGGACCCCTCGGTGCACCCCTGGCATGGCTTGCCTTTGGGTCAGCCACCTTCCCGCTGAAGTGCAAGAAGGGTGCAGGCAGCATGCAAGGGAAGAGGCTTGGAAAATAAAAATCCCAACGTGGGCTTTCCCCAAAGGATGTGGGGAAGAGGGGGAGCTGGAAGTGATGACCATAGAGGCTCCTTCCAACCTCACTCTTCTATGATTCTATGATGTGGCTACACTTCCCATCTTCCCCAACCTAGAGAGGATGATGGGGGTTTCAGTCCAACATCTCATGGAGGCAAGCTGGAGAAGGCGGGATTCGAGACCCGGCACGGCTGGTCAATGCTTGGGAGGCCCTTGTGTGTTGGGGGGGGGGAGCGCATGCCAAAGGGGAGCACATGATCCCAAGGGCTCGTCATGTAAAACGAAGACCAACACAACGACTAATCACAAAGAAAGCACCCATGAGGAGAATCATGGGGTCTGGAAAAGGTTGCTGTCGCCGGTTGGGAGGGTTTAAACCCCAGACGCCACAATGAGGGAACCGACATGGGAGGAGCAGCTTATGGGGCTTGGGTATTGGTCAGGCGTGGCTCCTCCCGAGGCTCCTCCACCCTATAAGAGATAAGGACAAGGACTCCCCCTTTCCCCCCGCAGATGAAAACCATCCCCACATCCATCATCTGACAGAGTTAAAAGCCTCAGCCAAACAGGGCCCTTTACCTGTGTTTTTTCCGCAAGCCTGCCAGCTAAGAGTTCCCGTTCCGCCCGGGACTTCTTGAGCTCTTCTTCTGACCTCTTCACTTGGAGCTCCAGCTCGGCCACCTGCTGCAAAGGGACCCCAGGAGAGCGAGAGCAGTTCAGGATGGGAACTGAGCCAACGAAGGTTAGCAGGCAAGGAACACAAGCAGAGCTCCTCGGGAGTGAGGGTGCCATGAGTAAAGTGCACAGAAATACCAGAACTAGGGGACATCCACTCAAACTGAGGGCTGGGAGAGTGAGAACAGACAAAAGAAAATATTTTTTCACCCAGTGCGTTGTTCGTCTATGGAACTTACTGCCACAGGATGTGGTGATGGCACCTGGCCTGGATGCCTTCAAAAAGCAATTGGACAGATTCCTGGAGGAAAAGTCCATCACAGGTGACAAACCATGATGGGGATATCACATCTCCAGGCTTAAGACCACAGTACTTCAAGGACCAGATGCAGGGGAGTGGTATCAGGAGACAGCGATCTAGTCTTATACGCTCCCAAACGCATCTGGTGGGGTCACTGTGGGATACAGGAAGCTGGACTAGACGGGCCTTTGGCCTGATCCAGCATGGCTCTTCTTATGTTTTTATGTTATGTTCTTATGAAGCCCTAGCCATCTACAGTCACAGCGTAGACAGGTAATTTGAAAGAGGATTCTGCAAAATATGTTTCCCAGGAAAACTGCTTTCTGTTAAGGTCCAATTTCTGCGTCAACAATTTTGGAATTCCTCTGCCTCCTTTTCCGGGCCTCCCTCGGGAGGCAGGCGGCCAGTTTTGGCAGCCAGGTCTTGGTTCTTGAGCTCCTGGTTGGGTCTGGTGGCCTAAAGGCCCTTCGGCAAATGGGCCAGGTAATGAAAAAGCCACAGGTCATAGAATCATAGAATCCTAGAGTTGGAAGAGACCTCAAGGGCCATCTAGTCCAACCCCCTGTCATGCAGGAACCCCATCACAATATTTCCGACAGATGGCCATCCAGCCTCTGCTTAAAAACCTCCAAGGAAGGAGACTCCACCACCCTTTGTGGCAGCATATTCTACTGGTCCTCCTCGCCTTTGATCCCTCCTTGCCACAGCTCACGAGAAGCAACAAGATCATACCCCAAACAGAGCCACTGAGAAACAACAACAACAACAACAACAAGGAGGGGGCCAGGTATGCAGACCCTTCAGAAAGAAGTCTAAAAACTAACCAGAGCCAGATGGGGCAGCAATGAGGTCCAAGCATAACGTGCAAACATGAAAAAGAATCAAAGGACAGCAGCAACCGCGGTGGTGGTGAAGTGGAATGTTCAGAGAGAAGGCATTGCTGACCTGCAGTGACCCCAGGACAGTTGCGGGCCCCGTTGGTATGAAAATTAAACACTACAAGGCTCAATGGCTAAATCTCTTTCTCCTATGGAATGGAGGCACAGGCTAACAACAGGGTGGGATGACATGATGGCGAACTCACATTCTTACATGGGTTTACTTCTCTGGCTCTGAGTTCACGCTTCGTTTCCTCTTTAATTCTAGAACACTGCAATAAACAGCAACGAAGGAAAATGTGATCAGGGACAACAGGTGTCCGACGGGTTCACGCTGGTGCTGGTGGAAACTATAATAATGCCCCATAATAATTAGGTCTGGGGAGTCTAATTACAAGGTGCCCATGAAACAATAATACAGTAGCAGGGATTTTAGAACCAGCTGGGCTGGAGGAGCCCGGGTGGGGTGGGGGTGGGGGGCAGAGCTGCGAGGAAGTCAGAAGTCCTAGGCTGCGGGGGGGGGGGGGGGGGCGCCCGACTGATCTTCCCACTGAGCCATACAATTCCCTGGGTGACCCTGGGCTGGTCACTCGTTCCCTCCCGAGAGATCTACTCCATGGTATCAAGGATATTGAAAAGGGCAAGGGGGAGGAGGGAGGGACAGGCACAAAGGCAGGGTACTGATGTGACCAGTATCAAACCTAACAGAACAGAGCCGCCTTGAGAGCGGAGGCCGGTGCCTTCTCCCCTTGACAAAAGGAGAGTCCAGAGGCAGGAAGACGAGCAGAGAGTCACCCTGGAAGCTCAACGGCAGCACTAGACGTGGCTGGCCCTCCTGGAGCATGAGGTTATCAGGCAAGTTCCCCAGAGCCACGCTGGTAGCACAGCCACGGTGCCTGCCGTTGGCCGCTCCTTTCCCGGGTGGCACAGGCGCCGGGCACAGGGCCCGTCTGCAGGCCGCTTGGTGCACAAGCTGGAGGCAACTTCTCACAAAAACCCAGGGGAAGGGCAGGACGTCAGCATCAGGGTCCTGATCCGAGGGCTCCCCACAAGCCCCAGAGGGACCCACGGGCCCCCGGTCTCCCCCACAGCTCAGTTGCCCAAAAGGGAACCACACAAAGGAAAGGTGGACAGAAGGCAAAACGAGGAGGGTGGCGCCCTTCCTGCCTCTGGCCTCGACCCAAAGTGGGCCGGAACAACGGGACTCTTCACCTGGGCCGACACCTGGGCCAGCTGGGTGTCCTTCTCCCGGCTCTCCCGCCTGAACCTCTCCGCCTCTGCTTTCAGCTGCTGCACCTTCTGCTCCTTGGACGTGACTTCCTTCTGCAAGCTGGTGACAAGCCCTGCGGGACAGAAGGACCAGAATTCAGAGCCGCAACAAAACACTTGACAACGGGGCAGCGTGAGCGGGCGAGAAATAAAAATCACTGTTTGGGAAGAAAGCTGAACAAGATTATCACAAGAGGGTCATAAGAACCTAAGAAGAGCCCTGCTGGGTCAGGCCAAGAAGAGCCCATCGAGTCCAGCTTCCTGTATCTCACAGTGGCCCCACCAGATGCCTCTGGGAGGGCACAGGACTAGATCTCTGTCTCCTGATTCCACTCCCCTGCATCTGGCCCTTGAAGGACCCCGGATTTAAGCCTGGAGATGACACACATCCCCATCATGGGTTTCAATTTGGTCTATTGACACATTTTAGAAGGACTGTTAGAGGTTAGAAGGCTGGGGCTACTTGGAGGACCTTGTCTCCCCCTGTGAGACCTCTGGGAATCACTTTCTCGTCATTCCCAGGGGACACCATGGCACATGTGATAAGGACCCGAGAGAGGAACTTGTCAGTGGACTCCCATTGAAACATATAAGCCAGTCCTGCAGAGGCATTGCACAGACTGAGGAGATCTAGAGGCCAGTTTTCAAATATCTGGGCTCCTTGGAACATCTGCCCAATGGGTCGCTGCTCCTCCAGAAAGAGCCGTAAATTTTTTAGGCTGAGATGTCCGTGAGACCTCACCTGGCAGGCTATAATAATAATAATGATATCTCAAAAGTGTGAATGGGGAAGGGACCCTCATGTCGACCCCCTCCCAAGGAGGCACCAGTAGGGAATTTGAACCCACAACCTCTGGTATGCCAGCCAGAGACACCTCAGCCACAGGGCAAGCGTGCAGGTGCCGGTCCATCTTGCTCACTGAGACCTTTAACCAAGGAGTAATTAGATGTCAAATACAGTAAAACCCCACGTACCACGGGGTTATGGACCCGACCCGACCCACAATTATTGAAAATGCGCAATATCCGGATGCTGGGTCAGGTCGGGACTGAGCGGGCTCTCTGGGGGCTCCTGTACTTACCCCAGGCCTAGCGCTGCCCCAAACGGGCCTGCAAGAAGATTGTCAGTCCCCCCCCCCCGAGGCCCCAAAAGTGCTTCCTAGTGATCTGGAGGTCACTTCTGGTTTATCAGAAGTCACTTCTGGTTTGCGGGGAAGCACTTTTGGGGCCTCCGATGGGCCTGGGAAGGCCTTTCCTCCTTACCCCAGGGGGCCTTTTTTCATATACTGCAGACCTGCGATATACCAGGACCGCAGTATATGAACCGTGAAATGGTGAGGGACAACTGTAAAATATGAATCGGACATTCTGGAAGGCAAGGCTCTCTTAACAGCAATGTTCTTGACCCACATCCGATTCATACCCCAGTTTCTGAGAAGCACGAGTGCCAGAGGAGGCTAGTGAAATCTGGAGGAATTCGTGTGTTAATGAAGGAAAGACGAAAGAAGGGGATGCTAGATCAAATGAAGCCTGGACTCTCACTGGAGAGCGTGTGGCTCTCACAAAGAGAAAGCAAACCCATTCAAAAAGACAATAATGCTGGGAAAACGTGAAACGAGAAGAGGACTGAACACAGGATGGATGGCTTCAAGAGGCTTCCAAGGGCTGAGCTGGGTAGTCAATGGCAGAACTTTTGCGGGGGGGGGGATTCATTCAGTGTGGGGTTTTTTTAGGGGTGACTGAGCCAATTCCACATGGCGGTGGTGGCCCCGAGTGAGTGTTGAGGTTTGCAAGATGTCCAAGGAGTTTACTGTTATCATCCCCTTCTCCACCCGGGGGTGTTTGCATGGCCCAGGGCTCCAGAGTCCAAGATCCCAAATCTGGTACAGCAGACAGAGTGATGGATGAGAAGACCAGGTATGGATGAGTCTTCAGCCATGGAAACTTCTTTTGCAGAGGGACAGAAGAGCGGAGCCCTGTGAGCTAACTTTTCCTCTGGAGTCACGGCAAGACTCTGCCCACTGCACTGGGCTGCCTCTTCATTAAGGAGGCTGGTATTTTTAACAACCCCCCTGGTGGGGACCTGAACACACCTCCCCTGCTTCTATGCACAGATGACCTGACAAGGAGTTCAGGGCTTCCTCTCATCACTCTCAACGGGATGTGAGTCGGCAGCCTGTAACTGCAACAAGGACGGAACGAGAGGCAAGGAGATTGAGGGCCTGACCAGCAGTCTTCCTGGACCCAGAGGATGCCTCGCTGGGATACCCGTCGGGCCAGGTCCATAATTTTAAATGTTGCAATGCTCTGATATGCATAAAGAAAGAAAGAACTGCAAAAACTGCCGAACAAATATATTCAGAAGGGCTTTTGCATTTGTTTACTGAAAAAAAAGGTACCTATTGTAAGCGAATAATTCTTCTTCAGGGCCTCATTTTCTTGCTTCCAGTGTGCAATCTGTAGATCCCGTTCAGAAACGGAATGGTACAACACCTCACTTGTGTTTTTCTTCAAGTTGCCAATCTGTTTCGAAATCAAGCACAGAAGCAAAGGAGAAAAGCATCTGGTTGGAAATGACTCAAATCAAGGGCCACATTTCTATTGCCCAACACCACCACCACAAACAGAATGAATCACATCATACAGGCAAAAAGACCCCCCCCCCAAAAAAAACCCCAATTCAGACATAACAGTCAGAGGCAAAGAGCCGTTCCCGAGTTCACATGTATCAGGTCTTTCCTTGACTTCCGGATACACGAGAAGGCGGTGCCTGGTGTTAAAAGTGCAAACGGGAGAAGCCAGGCGACCCTCCCAGGAGGTCCAAAGGAGAAGGGGGTGGAGGAGAGGGAGGGAGGGAGTGATCCCAAGGCCAGGATAAGGTCTAAATCCAAAAGGCCTTCCGCTCTCTGGTCCACCTCCTGCTTCCCACGTCTTGGCCTCCATCTCCAGCATCCCCGCTTGGCCAGACGGACCGCCCTCCTCCGTACAGGGCAGCTGACTGTTTTGGCTGGTATGGAGTCCGGGTTTGGCAGTTCAGTTCCCTTCTGGGCCTTTTAGGAAAAAAGACCTTCCCCCTCCCGCAGCCCGCAGCCTTGGGCAGCTAGAGAGTGCCCTCCCAAGGACAGGGGAGGGGGGGGGGAAGCAAGGTGCTTGGAGTCCTTCATGACCCGAAAGCCACTTGGCAGAATGGAACTGAGACGGCCCAAATCCACCCCACCCACCCACCACCCACCCCCCGAGGCTGCCCTACCTCCTCTTTCAAGGCTTGGATCTCTTTGGCCTTGGTAGCCACGTCTTGGTCAAGACCAGCCAGCTGGTGACGAAAGGCCGACTCGCGCGGTGCAAGGGCGGCCGCCAGCTTCTCGGTCAGGGCGGCGATTTCCCTCTGGAGGCCGGCGATCAGGGCGTCTTTGCGGTGGCATTCCTGCTCAAAGCCCGAGAGGCGGCCGATTTCATTCCCCAGCTTCAAAACCATCTCATCCTGCGCAGAAAGAAGTGGTGGCTTGGGGGGGGGGCGTAACTGGAAGGCTGTCGGCCTTTCGCTGTTTCTCCCCTCAAGAAAACAAACAGCATTGCCAACCAACATTCTCAGTTGAACTGTTAATTCTTGCACATATGTGACTAAATGGCATCTTTGTGGGGCATATGTGGTGGTGGTGGGGTTACATGCTTTAAACCAGACAAGAACGCTGGGTAAGGTGGAGAGGTAGCAGGAGAAGAGGAAGACCCCAATACGAAATGGACCAACTCCCTAAAGGAAACCACAGGCGTGAGTTTGCAAGAGCTGAGTAGAGCAGTGGAGGACAGGACAGTTTGGTGACTGGCCATCCGCAGGCTCACCATAAGCCAGAGGAGGAGGAGGAAGGGACATGACAACCCAGGACAGTAAAAAGGCCTTTTGATTCACTCAGGCCCAGGTTTTTAGCTGCGTTGTTTGTTTGTCACTGGCTTGATGGTGGCGATGCAGGAAGCCATTCCTACGAGGAGCCAAAGGCACTGCAACCAGCCTTTCATCTCCCTGCTACGCCTTGATGGCAACCCAGGAAGGTATGTCTGGAGGAAAAAAGAATGAGAGTCGCCCAAGGTCACCCCAGGAACTTCCCGGCCAAGTGGGGATGTGGAGCTGGGTCTCCCACACCGGGTCAACACACCGGTCACAGTACAGTCGGAGTCACAACCTGGCCTTTTATTTCTTAGCAGAATGAGACAGCATGCCCCTCACCCTCTCCTTGAGAAGCGCCTCCTCCTGGGGAACGTGGGTCAGAGGACCGGTAGCAGCTCCGTTTCCTGCAGGAAAAACAAGGTTTCCCGGAAAGTAACACGGCAAAACTACGCGTACACTCAGCAGCAGGACTGTACCTTCTCATCACTAGCTCACGGGCGTGTGGGTTCACGCCACTCATGCATCCCCCTGCCTGCGCATCCACGATGCCTTCAGCCATCCCATTAAAGAAGCACGCGGTCTGGCTAAAAGAACCAGGTGAACAAGCATCTGCCATGATCATGCAGTATCATTTTTGTTTGCAGGAGGGCTCCACAGGCGACTTGCGCAAGTGATTTGCACCAAGGCCCAATGGAGAAGTGGGGGTGGGGGGGTAAGCATGCCGCCTCTGCCTCTTTCTTTCTTTGGAGAACAGCCTCCGTCTCTCGCCTTCTACCCCTGCCTGCATTGTAACCAGGCTCCGGACTGCCATCCGGCAAACCTGCCTGGCAAAACCCATCCTGCCAAGAACGGCTGGATTCAACCTCTGGGAGGAAACTGCTTGGCAAAACCCACCTCGCCACCAATGTTTGGACTCGGAGGAAGTGGTGTTTCATCCATGAAAGCTCGTTTATGATGATGTTTTAGAGGTCTGTCAAGATATCGCCTATTTTTGGCATTCACATTTTATTTTATTTGGTCCACACGGTTACACTTTACTCCACCCTTCAGTGCATAAAGCTAAAATACAGCAACAGCTGTCACTGGTACCTTTCTCAGATGAGAACGGTGGGGTGGGCGATCAAAGCACCGTGGCCTCACAGAGCTGGTGGCAGGGGCTGCTCGTCAAGTCCAACCTCCTGCTCAAGGCAGGGACCCCAATCAACGCAGCTCTCTCGGTCCCGTTGGCTCTCGCTGGAGCGCTCGCCCCCCCCCGAGGTCATAGGTTCCGTTGCCGTGCTGCTCTAGCAGTTTGAACATCTTTCCCCCTGCGATTCAACCCCTATCTGGCTCCCTGCAACTTGAGCCTATTACTACATGTCCTACAGTTGCGGGGGGGGGGGGGGTGATGGAGAATACATCCTGTCCCTCCTCTGTGTGCCCACATGTCAGGTCTTTGAAAAGAGCTCTCCTCTCTCCCCTCAGTCTCTGAACAAGCCCAGTTCTTCCCGTGGGTCTCCAGCCCCCTGATCATGCTGTCCGCCCTCCTCTGAACTGGCTCCAATTTGTCCGCATCCTTCTCCAAGTGCCAGGGCCAGAACTGGGCGCAGCGCTCCAGACAAGGACCAACCGGGGCTGCCTTCATGATTTTTCTTCTTCTTTTTCTTCCGCTTGGACCTGAGGTCGGGCATCACCACCATTGCTGTTTTCATGCACCATCCCTATAGAATGGTGTTGGGTTGGATGCAAACATACACCTCCCTGCTTTTTCTGCTGACAAATTATACTCCTTCTTGCGCTTTTTCCCATATTCATTTTGAATATTCTGCTGTCACAATCCCTACTCGACCTAATGACATGCCCAAGTCTTTGGCATTTTGTTTTCCGACTTCTGGCCCTGCATTTCTTTTGTAATTCTTCATCGATCAATCCTCTCAGGAAATTCTCAGCACTGTGAAACACATCCATATTCCAAAGACTACTGTCTTTTTTTTAAAATATAGCTCTCGGTTAATGTCATCCTGGAGAACCAGGATCAATACACGCCTCAATAAGAGCCCATCGACAGACCTATTAATTTCCCCATCTCTGCTTTTTCAGGCTTGGGTGAGTTATTCATTTTGACAATCTCACATAAATACACTATGGAAAAAAAAATGGGAGAAGGGAGGCCTTATGCTGGCGGTGATGCCCCCTGCTGTAAAAGGCTGAGAGGAGGCCCACGGGCACGCACTGAAAAGCCCCCCACCCCAGCCCCCTCCTTTCCAATCTGTCCACAGACTCCCATGTTTTGGAACCAACTACTTCTGGATTATCTGCTTCTTCCCCTGCCTCCAAATCTCATGCCATCTTGGGCCGATGAAGGGTTCTGGAGGACCTGAAAGCTTTCCTTTTCGATGGCTCTGCAGCTCCACAGGTCCTCATGGGTGGCCCCGTGAGAAGCATTTTAACGGGACACAGGGAGAATGGCTGCTCCCAGAAGCACACCCTAAAACAGTGGTTCTCCACCTGTGGGGGGGTCCCCAGATGTTCCTGGACTGCATCTCCCAGAAATCCTGGCCAGCTCAGCTAGTGATAAAGACTTCTGGGAGTTGCAGTCCAGGAACATCTGGGGACACCCCCCCCCCACAGGTGGAGAACTACAGCCCTAAAAGAACAAAAGTGCTCCTCCTTTTCTGCTATAGTTTAAATCTAGAGGGGGGGGGGCATCTGTTCACGATCATCCCATTTCACTGCAGAACTTGTCTCAATGGGTCCAAAGTATAGGAAGCCCGATTTAAGCTGAATTTCAAGGGGGTGGGGGTGGGCAGAAACTTCTTCATGGTAAGAGCAGTACGAAAACAGAACCCCTGACCGTGGGAGAAGGTGAGATGCTCCAGTGTTGGAGGCAATCGGGAGAAACTGGGACCACCGTCCGTCAGCTCGGCTTTGACCTGGGTCCCTGCCTTGAGCAGGAGGTTGGACCGGATGGCCTCCCGGGGCCCCCTTCCAACTCCAGGGCTCGAGGATGCTATGAAAAGACACTCTCCAACACGTGAAGTGTCTTCTTTCAGCCCCTTCCCGCTTACGCTTTCCCGGTTTCCCCGACATCTGAGCAGAGGGTCTTGGGAGTGTGAGCCCGTCCCTTCCCCAGTGGCTGTGGAGCAGTCCACCCACCCACCCCTTGGCCAGCGCCAGGAGCAGAGCCCATGGTACCTGCCGCAACGGCCGGAGTCCGGCTAACCAGGTCCGGAGAGAAAGCCAGGGAAGGGACGGGCCTGCCCCAAGCGCCCATGGGCTTCTTTCGGTGCGGCGGGCGCGGAGAAGTCCCACTGATCCCGTACGCCCAGCTGCCAACGGCGGGCGGAGACTGCGGAGACTGGAGGGAGGGGAACTGAGGGGCAGCACCTGCAGCGGCAGTGGCAGATGGAGAAGGCTTCAGCTCTGGCCAGGCTGGGCGGCGACTCGTCGGAGGGCCAGGCACCTGCACGAAAAGCAAAGCAAAGTGTTCTGCTTGTATACCGCCCCATGCCAAGGATCAAGCTGCCTAGATGCCCTAAAAGCACATCCAATCTCGCCTGATTTCGGAAGCTAAGCAGGGTCGGCCCTGGCTAGTACTTGGATGGGAGACCACCAGGGAATACCAGGCGCTGTAGGCACCTGGAGTAGGAACTGGCAAACCACTCCAGTACTCCTGCCAAGAAAACTCCATGGACAGTTGGTATTGATTGTAATGACGCAACACACACACACTACTTCAAGTAGTCTCTGGGCGGTTTACAGATTTTAATTACAGTATGCAGGCTACACATTGTGTACGTGCGTGCGCGCGCACACACACACACACACACACCAGCAAGCTGGGTCCTCATTTTACTGACCTCGGAAGGATGGAAGGCTGAGTCAACCTTGAGCCGGCTACCTGGGATTGAACCCCAGCAGGTCATGAGCACAGTTTTACCTGCAGGGCAGGCATTTAACCACTGCACCACGAGGCTCCTCCAGGGAAAGGTTGGAGGCCCCCCCTCAAAAAAAGCAAAGTGTTGTGCTTAAATATTACCCCTTAGTGCTTCGAGCACTCTCTAGGAGGTTTGCAATTTAATTCTGCAGGCTACACGGTGCCCCTCCCACCCACTGCCAACCCCCCCCCCCCCCCCAGGGAGCTGGGTACTCATTTTACCAACTTTGGAAGGATAGAAGGCTGAGTGGTTTCAAGACGTGGCCAAGCGTAAACAGTCAGAAAGTAGGCATGCTGGGAGTGGTGAGAGGACAGGGAGAGAAAAAGGTTATCCGCGAACTAGCCCAGAGGGACTGCCAGACCCAAATCCATGCGCTCCTCAATGGAGCAGATGCCCAGCTGTGCGAACTTCCCTGCCTCAGTTTTCTAGGCTTCTGGGAGTTACACGCTTGGACCATCTTGCACGAAGACACGATGCAAAAGTGAAAACCCGCCCGTCGGGGTGGCAACCACTGTTCCAGATGGCAAGCAGCCACCCCTGGACCCTGGCCAAGTTCCAGGTTCTCCTCAGGGACCCAACGACGCCAGAATAGAGGCCCCTCTTTCTGTCCCCTTGCTGCCCCCTTGGGTGGCATGACACCTGCTTCTGGGTGGGTGGCGGGTTAGGGTTTCAGGGGGGCTGGGGGGGAGGTGGGAATCTGCAGCAGAAGCCCACCACAAGATTCAGGCCACCCTTGGCTCCCAAGAAAACCTCCAGTCTCCTGGGATTACGGTTTGAACGGAGGGGTCTGTTCGGCACAGATGCGCTCCTCCTCCTTAAAAGCCACTCCTCCTGAAAAACCTTCCACCTCACTGGTCGGGAAACCTCAAGAGCTAAGGATCCCCTGACAGGGCAGCTGTGATACAAATGGCGTCCCAAAGGCTGAAGGCAAATAAATAAAGGAAGCTCCTTCACAGGTCCTCCATTTCAGCAGCTGCCTGTCCCGGCACAAAGGGAGGGCCTTCCTTTTCTGAAAGGTTTACGGCCCGTCAACTCCGACAGTTCGCATCCCTTGTTCTAGTAACGCGATGGTGGCCGTCGTTTCATTAGGATGATGTTGACTAAAACCCCAGCAGCCCACAAAGGAAGTGGTCAGGTCGTGGCTTCTGGCTTCCTCCTCTGTCCTCCAAGAGGAACCGGGCTGCCCTTGTGATGGATTGCTTCGCCAATAATGACCATCCAGCACCCCAGGCGGTTGGTGCAATCCAAGAGACGTGATCCCCCAAATCTCCACTTGGTGGTAACCCCCCAGTGCCTGAATCAGCATCTACTTGGGGCGTTTATACACGACCCCTAAGCTCCGCGGCAAAGGGCTGCAAGCTCCGGACCTTAAAAATGTTTCCCCACCAGGTCCGGAGTTTGCAGACAATTAAGTGCGACCCCGCTCACCTAAGCGCGACCCAGCTGCACTTTTCTTGTACCTGCTCTTTGATGGTGAAAAATATTTAATGCGGATGTGCTGGGCTCTCCTCGCTTCTTTTTGTTTTTGTTTTTTGCCTCACGCCCCTTTAAGAGAAACCAGGAAGTCACCAGCGGCTCGCCCGGCAGCTCCCACCGGCACCGGGGAGGTAAGGCTTTCTTTCTTTTTTTCCCTCCCTCCCCTCACGCAGCCAGCAGCCAGGAAGTACGGAGGGGTGGAGACGCACGAAGAGCGACAAACCCCTAAGATCGCTGGTCTGAATTTAAGGGACCAGCGGATCTTAGGGGTCGTGTAAAAGCGCCCTTGGTCTCAATTCAGGAGAAAAGACTAGGCTAAGCGAGCCTAGGAGGGCTGGGGGCCTGTTTTCAGCCCCCGGGGACCTCATGAGGTCCATGCCAGCTTTTCCTCTTCCTACTCAACACACAAAACACACATCAGAGAGAAAGCGAGAAAGTAGTAGAAGAATTCCCCTAGAAAATCAGCTCTCAACCTGAACCACCCAGGAGGTCTTCTTGGGACAACAAATCCCAAAAACCCTGGCCAGCCCAGTGGGCGGTGAAGGCTTCTGGGAGTTGCAGTCCAAAAACACCTGGGGACCACAAATCTAGAGAATGGCGGACGTCTACAACCAATTTTATAATTATTATTATTTTTGTTGTTGTTGTTGTTGATAGGGAGGAAGGAGGGGGGAGGTTCTGCTCCATGTTTCAAGGCCAAATTGCTGCTCTTGGAAGAGTTCTTTTTTCTCCAAGAATGGAGATGGTGGTGGAAGGTTTTAGAAATGGGTGGGGAAACTTACATGGACTCCTACTCTTGCTGTAAGCACCTCAGATGGTCCCACCTGCTGGACCCACATCTAGAACCAGAACTCAAACATTTTCTACATGAAACTCATGACATGATTTGCTTTCTGGGCCCTGAAAGCATCCTTGCGAGATAAATGCTGGATGTTTTAAAACGGGAGCGCCTGAATAGAAGGTGGGGGGGAGGACAAGAAGAAGGGAAGGAAGCAGCGAGCCCTGATCTTAGAGAAGTGAGCTGCCGGGCAGTTACCTGGGAGGCATTTTCCAGCACCAGCTCAAAGGCCGTCCCGCCGAAGCCAAACCGCAGCTGGTCTCCGGGACTCACTTTCACCGCTGCGTTCTGGATGTGGCAATCATTGACAAACGTCCCATGGGCTGAGTTGAAATCCCGGAGAACAAAGCCATTCTCGAGAGGGCTAAATTCAATGGCGGCATGGCGGTCGTCAGCCCCTGCGGACTGAAAGGGACGTCTTGTCATTGGGAAGCACACAAACTGCCCAAAGGGAACAAAAGTTTGGCCAGGCTCTTGTTGGCATTGCTTATGGCGTCCCTTGCTGTTTCTTTGGACTACTGCTGCTACGCCTCTGTACTCCCATCTTTGTAAAATGCATGGAAAAAGGCAAAGACCTTTCTCTTCAGGCAAGCTTTCCCTGAATGATGGACTACCTATTATGTGTCTTTTTATATGGATCTCATCGCTTATAACCTTGTATGTTTGCATTGACACTATGTTTTCAATGTTACTTTCCATCACTCATTACTTTTTTTACTTTTTTTAACTGTTTGCATTCTCTTTTAGATTTAATGTTGTCTTTTAATGCTGTAAAATGTTCCTCAATTCCCTGTTCTCAATATTTAAACATGTCTTATCATAGGATCATAGAATCCTAGAGTTGGAAGAGACATCAAGGGCCATCCAGTCCAACCCCCTGCCATGCAGGAACCACCAGCACAATATTTCTGGCAGATAGCCATCCAGCGTCTGCTTAAAAACCTCCAAAGAAGGAGACTCCACCACCCTCCTTTGGGGCAGCATATTCCACTGCCGAACAGCTCTAACTGTCATGAAGTTCTTCCTAATGTTCAAATGGAATCACTTGTCCTGTAGTTTGAAACCATTGCCCCGAGTCCTAGTCTCTGAAGCCACGGAAAACAAACCTGTTCCCTCTTCCATATGACATCCTTTCAGATATTTAAACATAGCTATCATATCCCCTCCTCAGCCTTCTTTTTGAAATGCTAAACATTCCCAGTTCCCTAAGCCGTTCCTTGTAAGACATTTCTTCCAGACCCTCAACCATTTTGGTTGCCCTCCTCTGCACCCGCTCGAGGTTGTCAACATCCTTTTTAAATTGAGGTGCACAGAACTGGACACAGAACTCCAGGTGGGGTCTGACCAGAGCAGAATAGAGTGATACTGTACTTAATTGTACTGAACTGTATATTATCCCTCATTACTGTAAGCCGCCTTGGGTCCTTTTCCAAGGAGAAAGACCGGGTAAAAATACTCTAAAATAAATAAGCAAATAATGGAAAAGCATTCTCTCTCTCTCTCTCTCTCTCTCTCTTTCTGTGTGTGTGTGTGTAAGCCCAAAGAGACAAGAGGTGAGGAAGGAGCCAACAGGAGGCCCTGCTTCTCCCCGGTGGAGATCATGGAAGAAATGGCCAGGGAGGTGCCTCTGGTGTTCTTCTCCTTACTGAATGCTGTCCCACGTGCAAGATTTTTGGAATTTCATTTCCATCTTCATTTGCCAAATAACAATTCCACCGGCCACCCTTGGTTTCTGCCTGCCAACCCCACGGCCTTGTGCCCCCCTGAGATTGCTCGTGGGAGATCTCCCACACAACCAGCAAACAAAGTGACCTGTTGCTAGACTGGGAAATGAAACAGAAACAGAAAAAAAATACTGTGGATGGCATGAACCCCATGTTGGAGAGCATGGCCTCTACATCATCTTCCTACACGGTAGTTCTGCTAGAGAGCCACGGAAGAGTAGCTGCCCAAGAAAAAGAGCTTTTGACATTTGTCACACTGGCAATAAGAACTGCATTTAAGAGTCATTTAAACCAAGTTACCTGTATTTTTCTGTCTATAAGACACCCCCATGTATAAGACGACCCCCTTCCCCAACCCAAAATTACAGTTTTGCAACCTCACGGTTCTCTCCCCAGCTTACTTCCATGTATAAGACGACCCTCAATTTTAGTCTTATAATTTTATACAGTAATCATTCACACAGCGCAAAGGTAAAATCAATTCATACAGGCTGCAGAGTGGATTTGTTCTCAATGCGGTTTTATGAAAAGGAGCCAATTTCAATAGTGTAGATGTCGAAACTGGCTTAAATTACTAGAAACAAATTGATTTCTATCCAGTGTGTGTGACCTGAACCTGATTTTGAAAAAAGTCTGAACAGAAACCAACTCAAATTGCGAGCACAACCACAACCAGTTGTGATTCCCACAAATCTCTCCTGGCTTCTATCCTGGAAGGATCTGTATCCCTTAATTTCGAAGAGAAACAATGACAAGAAATAAATCCATAAGTTTAAAAAAAATACACAAACTACTCACCAACTGTGTGGATAATTTTATGCAGCGTTTTCTGATTCTAGAAAACTACTTTTGTGGTCCAAGAAGGACGGGGTGGCCCAAGGCTGGGGACCACTAGCCTAGAGAACGGTAGAAGCCCTCAACCAATTTTATAATGGCTTTTTGTTGGCAGGAAGAAAAGGGGGAGGCAGGGAGACTCTGCATCTTATTTTAAAGCAAAATGGCTGCTCTTGGAATAGCCATTTTTTCCTGCAGGGGGAAAAAAACCCAAGTAGAGGGAGGTTTTAGAAATGGGTAGGAAAACTTGCATGGATTCCTACTCTTGCTTGTAAGCACATCAGATGGTGCCAGCCGCTGGACCCCCATCTATCACCAGAAGGCTTCGCTTATTCAAACATCTTCTGCATCAAGTCTGTGACATT
>JAHTLZ010000309.1:554232-572089 GCA_023846285.1 Phrynocephalus versicolor | reverse complement strand
TGAATCCGAATCTAGGCCTCAGGCTGACAAGAGATTCCCCACCCGAGGAACGGATCCAAAGGTTTTTCAGAGAAGGAGCGTTCTGAGGAGGGACCCTGCGGGGCTTGAACCCAAGTTTTCTTGGGAGGGGAGGCGGAAGGGACAGTGAGAAAAAGCAGAAAAGTTAGGGATCACTGGAGGTGGTGAGGCTCAGGCGCCTTGTCCTCAAGGCTGAAAATCTCAGCAGTAAGAACCTAAGAAGAGCCCTGTTGGATCAAGCCAACGGCCCATCTAGTCCAGCTTCCTGTTATCTCAGTGGCCCCGCCAGATGTGTATCAGAGCGCATGAGACTAGATCTCTGTTCTCCTGATACCACTCCCCTGCATCTGGTCCTTGGAGTACCCTGGTTTTAAGCCTGGAGATGACACACATCTCCATCATGGTTTGTAACCTGGGATGGACTTTTCCTCCAGGAATCTGTCCAATCCCCCTTTGAAGGCATCCAGGCCAAATGCCATCACCACATCCTGGGGCAGGGAGTTCCAAAGACTAACAACGTGCTGGGTGAAAAAATATTTTCTTTTGTCTGTTCTCACTCTCCCAGTCCTCAATTTGAGTGGATGTCCCCTAGTTCTGGTATTTTGTGAGAGGGAGAAGAGCTTCCCTCTGCCCACTTTACTCATGCCCTGCATTATTTTGTATGTCTCAATCATATCCCCCCTCAGGCACCTTTTTTGCAGACTAAAGAGCCTTTCCTCATAAGGGAGGTCTTCCACCCTCTTAGTCACACCTGAAGAACCTGCGAGGTCAAGGAGGGCCTTCCCTCTCTCTCTCTCTCTCTCTCTCTCTCTCTCACCTGTCTTCTTCTTGCTGCGGACGTTCCCTCGACGCTTGCTGCTGTATCCTGGAGATGTCCTCGTTCGCCCTCTGCTTCCTCCTGTCCCGGATGCTCAGGCAGACAGAGAAGAGCAGCAGGAGGAGGCCAGCACCCACCAGCACGTAGGCCACGGAAAACGTCTTGTTCTTATGCTCCGCTCCTCCACCCGACTCTGTTTTGTTGCTGTTCCCAACATAATGGGGCTTCCCGCTCAGGCCGAACCCCGGGATCGTGTTCCAGACCACCATAATAATCCCAAGAACGAGCATCCCCAACCCAATAGCCGTCAAGGCATAGTGCGAACCGTTCGTCCTGGAATGGGCCATTGCGGGTGACACGACGCCGCTCCCTCTTGGCAGGCGCAGAACAAATCAGAGCACGCCTTTCATAAGTCAAGGGTGGCATTCAAGCTGGGACCCAGGTAGATGTCCTCCCACCCAAGAGGGGGTAAAATGAGATCTGGAAAAAAGAAAGGACAAAGAATTGCGTCAACAAATTATGTCCAGAATGCTGTGGTGCTGCAACAGCCGCTGAAGACGAATCAACAGTAAAACACAAACAGTTTTCTGCCCAGTCACCCCAAGCTGCAGGGTTGGTTGTGCCACAAGCATCATCTTCTAACAGTATTTTGGTGGGGAAATGATTTCAGATCACTCGACATGGGCACGTATCACCGCCCGGGGAAAGAACAGGCCAAGGAAGAGAAAGCAAGCTCAGTCAGGAAAGAAGGTTAGATGGATGAGGGAGCAGAATGGCATACATGGCGACCGGCTGCATGGGCGGGCTTTGGGCGGGTGGGCTGGCAGTTGATAATGCTGGCATGTATGCAGAGGCAGAGATCCATATGTAACAGGGAATCAATATTAAAAACACCTCCTCTTTAAAGAGCAATAAAGGGAGACATCTGGTAGAAATATTATAGATAATCTACTAGGCCACCTGTATTCAGGTTAAATTGCTAGACAGTATTGGCACTTTATGAAAAATTAGTGGGTTTTCAATCGCAGTTTGGGCACTCGGTCTCTAAAAGGTTCCCCATCATTGATCTGATTCTAGGAGATGACGTTTGTTTTCACCCCCAACTTGTCGTCAGGTGAAGGCCATCTCTCTATGCAGGGCTGCCTTTGAAGACAACATACGGAAGCTCTAGCAGATACTAAAGGCAGCAGCTGGTTCAGTATTAGGGGCATCTATGTATAATTGCAACTCCCTGATCCTAGCATGCCGGCATTCATAGAATCATAGAATTGTGACACTGGAAGGGGCCATCAAGTCCAAGCCGCTGCTGAAGGCAGGAATCCAAATCAGGTGGTTGTCCAAATTCCTCTTGGATGCCTCCGGCATTCCAGCGCTCACCACCGCTTGAGGTCATCGGCTCCCCTGTCGCAGTGGATTCCCATTGGCTTCCATGCCACATTCAAAGAGAGAGTACTGACGTGTGAGGCTCTTAATAGAAAGGCCTGGGAAACTGCCCCCGTAGGAACTGAGCTTCCTCCGTGCTCAGGGATTGTGCTGGCTTGATCTCTGCCAGGCTGCCTTCCTTCCAGCCTTCAGGAAACGTGTGAAATCTTGAGCTTTTCAGCAGAGGCCTTCCAGGACATCCTCACCGCCTTTGATACTCTCGTGGACCCATGAGTTTGAATCTGAATTTCATTTGTTGTTGCCTCTCGGGTTCTTTGTGTTGGTTCTTGTTATTTGCGCATGGCGAGCCATGGTGGTTTCCTTGCTGATAGCTGTGCCGAGAGTCGCGCTCGGTCAATAAGAATTAAATACCCGCCCACATACCTTTTCCAGTCTACCAAGTCGGGACCAACTCCTGGCCACCCTGAGAGCTTTTATCAAAGCCAGCCAAGTAGTAAAAGGAAGCACCTCAGCCATCTGGGGCTTGGAAGCTGATGACCTAGCCGGTGCTCATCAGATTTAGAGAAAGATGCCAAGCCCCTGGCGCTTCTGCCTTGTGCCAGAACCTAAAACCACACCTTCTTGTTGATCAACAGCTGCGAGGGTTGCAAAAAAGGCAGCCGTTGACTCCAGGCCAGTTACAAAAGCAAGCCGCTGTAGAAATGACTCAAGATTACGGAAGACCGAGGGGCTGAGCTTGACTTACTTAGGCCTGGAACGCAACATTTTCAAGTCCTGTACATTTTAGGTGCCGGGCAAGTCAAAGCAGGACAGAGTGTACCTACATTTCTACAGCAGGCTGATCCTGCTTTCACTGCCATGAAAACCATCTTAAGGAATGCTGGCCTTTGTAATCTGGTGAGGGACTTTTTCAGGGAACTCTGTTTCACCTTCCAGCAGTGGGCAGTTCTAAATCGGGAAATTAAAGGGTTATGCGCTAAGCACATTTGATCTCGCCTGATCTGGGAAGCTAAGCAAGGCTGACTCTGGTTAGTACTTGGATGGGAGACCACCAGGGAATACTGGGTGCTGTAGGTGCCTGGAGTAGGAAATGGCAAGCCACTCCAGTATTCCTGCCAAGAAATACTGCCTTTGGCCTGATCTAGCATGGCTCTTCTTATGTTCTTATGTTCTTAACTCCATGGACATGGAGTCACAGACAGTCAGTCATGACTGTAACAACACAACACACACACACACACACTTCTGTGAACATGTACTGGAGGCACAAGTCTGGATGTGGTTTGTAGACCCAGGCTATGCTTAGGACTCAAAGTGTGGTGGGTTTTTTTTATGATAAACCAGGCACAAACAGAAAATCTTATAAAACCAGAACCCCTGTTCAAATAACTTGCAAAATAAATATATCACACCTCATCATTCAAGTACCAAATGGCTGACTTATTTAAAAATATGTTTTTAAAAAGCTGTTTATCCTGCCTCTTCATAGCTTATGCAGCATTCTTCATAAGAACAGTGCTAAAAGTGATTTAAAACATTCAGAAATTCTTAAAATCAGCCCGGTAGCTGTCAAACGTGTTCATGGTAAAGCCCCGGGCACATAGATAGTGCTAGATAATTATTGTTATTCAAGTGGAGCCAGGTGGGAAGAGGATTTTGGCATTATGGAACTAACCCTGGAAAGGAGAGCGAGACGCTGCAACAACAGGCTGTCCTTCCCATTCGACATGGAGTCTGTGAAGGCAACGGCCATGCCCGGTGCCTCACGTGGGAGTGGCATCCCTTGTCACGGCCATGTGGCGAGGAGGACGGCCATCCAGCCGTGCCTGCTCAGACAAAAATTACCAAGGACGGAGGGACGCGCCTTGTGGGACTTGTGAACAAGTCCAACTTAAGCCACACTGGTTACCTGGCTCAAGATTCAACTTCGTTTTTTACCCCAATGACTGGGACTCAACTAGCAGCTTGGAAGCTACCCACTCCTCCTTTTATATTTTTATTTTTTTCGGGGGGGGGAGGCTTCTGTTCAAGAGGGACTCTGACTTGAAACATGGGAATCAGCACTTAGTTCAAAGACCTGGACTCAGAATCAGACCAAAGACTTGTCCCCTTATGAGGAAAGGCTAAAACATTTGGGGCTCTTTAGTCTGGAAAAAAGGCGCCTGAGGGGGGATATGATTGAGACGTACAAAATAATGCAGGGCATGAGTCAAGTGGATAGAGGGAAGCTCTTCTCCCTCTCACAAAATACCAGAACTAGGGGACATCCGCTCAAACTGAGGGCTGGGATAGTGAGAACAGACAAAAGAAAATATTTTTTTTACCCAGTGTGTTGTTAGTCTGTGAAACTCCCTGCCACAGGATGTGGTGATGGCATCTGGCCTGGATGCCCTCAAAAGGGGATTGGACAGATCCCTGGAGGAAAAGTCCATCCCAGGTGACAAACCATGATGGAGATGTGTCATCTCCAGGCTTAAAACCAGGGTACTTCAAGGGACAGATGCAGGGGAGTGGTATCAGGAGACAGGGATCTAGTCTCGTGCGCTCCCAGAGGCATCTGGTGGGGCCACTGGGAGATACAGGAAGCTGGACTAGATGGGCCTTTGGCCTGATCCAGCAGGGCTCTTCTTAGGTTCTTATGTTCTTATGACATCCCTGGCAATGATTCCCTTTCTCTAGTCTAAAGGATCTTTTTGACACCACCAAAGGGAAGAACAAGGCCAACCACTTCTCAGATGTGTCCCATCACCCAGTGCAAACCTTCCCCGGGAGGTGGCGGTGCTTTTTTGACTGCAGCAAAAACGGCAAGGGCTCCTGCAGCACCACAAGAGCTCAGCAAGTCTCTGCAGCTGGAACCTAAAAGCCTCCCCCTGCATTCAAGAACCCAAGCCAACTACGTTCAGAGCAGCTCCCCTCCCCCCTCCCCCCCTCCGGAGCAAGCTTCCATTTATGAGCCCTCCCAGCAGCTACTGCTTCAGTGGTCTTGGGTGCTCACCTCATCTAGAACTGCCAGGAACGAGTTTCCTAACTCCCTTGATTGCCTTTGGCCACCTGCCTCTGCTCGTTAATGATTTACCCCACCAACATCCACGCAGTGGATAAGCCCCACCAACCTCGCCTTTCACACTGGGCCGCATTCATGAGGCAAGGCCCTAATGACACAGCAAGCGCTCACCATCAGCAGAAAAGCAAAGGGTTCTGCTCTACATGGGGCTGCCCTTGACTCTCCTTCGGCGACTGCAGCGGGTCCAGAATGCGGCGGCCAGACTGGTGGCGGGTGCGCTTCGGTTCGAGCACATCATCCCAGTTCTGGCCCGCCTGCATTGGTTGTCCGTTGCGGCCCAAATCAGATTCAAGGTCCTGGTTTTGGTTTACAACACCCTCCATGGCCTAGGACCTGACTACCTGACAGAGCGGATCGACCAGCGGTCAACTTCGGCCCGTCCGACTAGGTTGTCGCGGGCGCACATGCTGCGTGTGGCCACGCCCAGGGAGGCTCGGAGATCATCCACCCGTACCCGAGCCTTCTCTGTGGCTGGCCCCACCATGTGGAACCATCTCCCAGCAGAAGTGCGCCTAGCAGATTCCCTGCCAGCCTTCCGGAAGGCATTAAAAACCCTTCTCTTCCGGGAGGCGTTTGGTGACTGAAGGTTCCCCCCCCCCCGCCATCTGCAAAGCCACGCTTTACCGCTTAGTCTGGCTACTTGTGTTTAACTGTTTTTAAACTGTTTAATTGCCTTATGTATTAGCTGTTATTAGTATTTCTTATGTTGTGAACCGCCCGGAGTTCCTTCAGGAAGACGGGCAGTATATAAGCTTAATAAATAAATAAATAAATAAATAAATATATGCCACCCCATAGTGCTTAGAGAGCAATGCCCACCTCTCCTCCTCCTCACCCAAGGGCTAAAAGACACGGCGGTGTTGGTTCAGAACTGAAACTCATGGCGCTCCTGGTCAGCATAAGCTATGAGTAATCCTGCCAAATGGCAGACAAAAATGGCACAGGCTGGTCAGCAGGCACGCTAGCAGGTCCATATGCTCCGCTCCCTGGCTCGTTACCTCGTTGCTGTGGCTAATTAAGCCGCCGTTCATGCAAACTTAAGCGTACCGCATGGTATCCGGAGTTCCAAGCAGCAGAAGGCACCCCAAAAGGTGTGAGATGGCCCAAGCAGACAGTTTTCGTTGATGCAAACATGAAACAGCTTGGAATCATCACGGAAAGTTGACAAGGCAAGCTGATGAGCGCTGAAGGAGCGAGCGGGGAACCAAGATAACTCGGCTTGAGGTTCTTAGATACTTGCCTTCTCAAAAATAGACCTCGTTCGTTGAAGGGACCTTGCTCGAACCCAAACAATTGGGGTGGTTCAAGAAGACTTCCCTCGCTGCAGTCCAGGGTGGTCATTGCCTAAGTTCCTACTTTCCCCAAGCCCATAACATGCTTTTCTCATGCTGTTCAGGAGCCTCGTGATGCAGTGGTTCAACTGCAGGACTGCAGACAAAACTCGGCTCACCACTTGGGGTCCAATCCCAGGTATCTGGGTTAGCCTTCCATCCCTTTTTGCAGTTGCCGGGCCTCTCCGGTCATTTCTTTTTGTGGAAGAACAATGCCCAGGTGGTCCTCCAAGCGCCCCAGGAGGGGTAATTCACCTTGAATCAGGTGGCGGCTCTGCAATTCTTATCCCAAAACCACCCATTTGTCAAAACTGCAACTGGGCTTGTATCTCCCCAGTGACCCACATCCTGGCATTTTAGGAGGTCCTGGGATCAGGACACCTCCAAGTTGACTTGTACAGGTTTAGTAATCCTACACGTCAAACAGAAAGCACAAGAAGGAGGATCCTTTGCCTGTACCAACAGCACAATGCCAAAGCCTCCTCGGGCACCCAAAATGGCAAAACACAATTCCACAGAAGCCTTGGATCTGGGCTCGTATCCTGAGAGGCCCTCGTAAGAGCAACAGCTCCAGAAAATGGGCTTTCGGAGAATTCCCTCTGAACCACCCTTCTCACAAGAGACCGAAAGAAGGGGACTGCCAAGTTTCAGGACAGATGTGTGGATCCTGAGCACACCTGTGCTATCCAACATCTTGGCAGCCTCAAATACGGCTGGGTGGGTGAGTGGATCAAAGCGGCTGTGTGATCCATGTGCCGAAAACAAAAACTGTGCACTTGAACAAATGTTTTGGGCAGTACCTGGTGCTCTGCATCCTGCACACAGAGGCAATGCTTTGCCATAACATGGGTACCACCACGGGGCTACCAAGGACCCTCCTGGTTCCAGCCATGCCATGGTGAGACAACCTAATAAGTTCTGTGGCTTATCAGGTTGAATTTCCCCAGATCGGGCCTCTTAGAAAAGAGGCAAGTCTCCTTGGAGGGGAGACAAAGAGAGGCACTACCTGTTTGACCATGGAGAAATAATATAATTCTTAGAAGAATAGGTAAATATGCCTTGTTAAGGATTTATTAAGTTAGTTAAAAGGGTTTTTTTACGTCGCTTAGTTAATTGAAGAATTAAAATATTAGGATTGAGTATACTGTTAAGATCAAATAGGTTATTGCAATACTGTACAGTATTGATATGAGTAAAGATAGATGGAATAAAAAGAGAACTAAGCATGAAATATGAGATACGAAGGAGATATGAACTACAATGGTCTGAAATACTGTGAAAATAATTGTAACTGACCAGTATATGAAGATTCTCAGTCATCCAGATGAGTTTATCTGGAAGTTGAGTCATAGCAACTGGACTTCTTTTCTTGTGAGACTGAAACATTTTGAGTCCTCCATCCTTCTGTTTAATGGCTGTTTAGTTTGTCCAATGTAGAGTTCTGCACACTCCTCACTGCATTGGACCGCAAATACCATATTTTCCGGGATGCCATTGAAAATCCCTCTCTCAACAGAGGTGGGGGCCTCTGGCACAGTCTATCTCAGGGATGGCGAACCTATGGCACGGGTGCCAAAGGTGGCACTCGGAGCCCTTTCTGTGGCACCCGACATAGCCCCTTTATAGCCACCTGTATACAGGCTAAATTACTATATTGGCACTTTGCAAAAACATTAGTGGATTTTGAACTGCAGTTTGGGCACTCGGTCTCTAAAAAGTTCGCCATCACTGGTCTATCTGCTACTTATCAGGCAGTGATTTCAATAATACCCAGACAAATCAAAAAGCCTCCACCACCAAGGGCATAGCTAACACCCATACTTATGGCTTTCAGCACCTTAAGCCATTGTTCATCTTATCAGCCTGTTTCAGACCAGGTTGACAAGAGGTCAAAGCGGACTATAAGAAGGAGGATTCACAACTTGCTTTCTTCAGTCTGGTGAAGCTGCTTGGATGAGCAGCAAAACGTTTCTATCTCTCAAGAAAAAGAAGTCCAGTTGCCATGACTCAACTTCCAGATTGTGACTGACCTATGTAACACAACAGGCGATGAGCAATATATGTGCTTTGTTGTTGTTGTGTCATTACAGTCATGACCAACTCTTTGTGACCCCACATCCATGGAGCTTTCTTGGCAGAAATACTGGAACAACTTGCCAGTTCCTACTCCAGGCACCTACAGCACCTGGTATTCCCAAGTGGTCGCCCATTCAAGTACTAGCCAGGCCCGACCCTGCTTAGCTCCCAAGATCAGGTGAGATCGGATGTGCTCGGGTCATCCAGGCGTAGAAAATAAATAAAAAATATAATTTAAAAAAGGGGCCCTCCTGGTGCAGGCATGCGCCCCATGGGAAACTGCCTTCTCCAGTTTATGAGAGAGGCCCTCTCCAGTTGGGGCAAAGAAGACCTTAGGACGAACAGGCTATACCAGCCTTGGCTCCCACCTGGGGGAACACAGCGAGATGGGAGAAGTCACCACTGACACGCTGCAATGAGGCTACACTTGTTTCACGTGTTATTTCCAAAGCACGGCAGAAAGGTATCACTTCATAATCCCCTTGAGGACTCAGGACAGAGCCTGGAAACGCAAACCACCAGCCTCCTTTGTCTCAAGGGGAAACAAACTGGAGGGGAGACAGGGTGGCCATCTTCCAATACCTGAAGGGTTGCCACAGGGACGAGGGCACGGATTTATTCTCTGTGTGACACGTGAGGGTATGACAAGAACCAACGGGTGGAAACTCCTCCGAGGGAGAGTCAATCTGAGAAGGAGGAGGAATTTCCTGGCAGTAAGTGCCATTCCACAGTGGAACACCTTGCCTCCCAGTGTTGTGGGTGCCCCATCACTGGAGGTTTCCTAGAAAAGATTGGACATCCAATGTGGACAGGAAAGGGCAAATGCAATTCCACATCCGCATGGCAATCTTTTGTGTTCCTCTGCAAGCTGGCCACCCTCCTTAAGGCTAGGAATACTGTTTGTCTCCCTAACGAGCCTATTCAGGCCACTGTTCATCTTATGAGCCTATTTCAGACCAGTGTGACAAGAAATCAAAGTGGACTTTAAGATGGAGGACTCGCAACTAGCTTTATTCGGACTGATGAAGCTATTTGTATGAACAGCGAAATGTTTCTATCTCTCAAGAAAAAGAAGTCCAGTGGTGACAGGAAATTACCTGGAAATTATAGACCAATTAGTGGAACGTGGTGGTTCAATGGACTAAGGCTTCCGAAAACTGTTCGCTGCAAAGTCGGCAGGTCGGCGGTTCGAATCCCGGGTGCCACGCAGCGGAGCAAGCTCCCACTGATCACCCCAGCTCCTGCCAACCCAGCGGTTCAAAAGCATGTCAATGCAAGTAGATAAATAGGTACCACCGTAAAAAGCAGGAAGGTAAGACAGTGTTTCCTTGCATCCACACTGGCCACATGGCCATGGACTTGCACAACACTGGCTCTTCAGCCTGAATACGGAGATGAGCACCACCCCTAGAGTCAGACACAACTAGCACACATGTGCACGGAAAACCTTTACCTTTTTATAGACCAATTAGCCTCCTTTCAGTTGTAGGCAAAGTCTACGCTCATCACCTTTTAAATCGACTTAACTCTTGGATTAATGATAACAAGCAGATTTTCGGGAGGGTAAGTCCACGACGGATCGCTGCCTGGTATTAGCGCATCTTATAGCTAAGCAGATGGCGCACACCAAGACACACCTATATGCTGCTTTTTTAGACCTAAAAGCTGCCTTTGATTCGGTGGATTGTGAGCTGCTGTGGGCAAAGTTAAGTGGGGCGGGCCTAGATAGGAGACTTCTTCATTGAATACAAAAACTACATACAGACAATATTTGCCGCATTCGACTATCCGGCCATGGCAACTTGACCAGTGAGGTTCCCATCAACAGAGGGGTTAAACAGGGTTGTGTCCTTGCCCCTACCTTATTTAACCTGTATATTAAATGATCTTGCTCCCACACTGCTAGAAACAAATGGCCATAGTCCTAGATTAGGCCATTTGAGAGTTCCCATCCTTCTCTATGCAGATGATATGGTGCTATTCTCACGCACTAAGATAGGTCTGAGACGACTCATTGAAAAATGTGTCAATTATCTAACCATCAATAAAATGACCCTTAACTATAGTAAATTAAAATAGTGGTATTTAGCCGGACCTGGAAACCCCAATCTTGGATATTCAACGTGAAAGCAATCGGTATTTATGTCTAAATTTTCATTACCGAAACTCATGGACTAGGCATCGCCATATTATTACCAGCTTGGTAAAATTGACCATGCAAGCCATTCTTCGCTTTTTTCATGTATGGGCCAACACACACATTCCCACTGCCCTATAGGTTATTAAAGCCAAAGCCACCTCCCAGTTAATGTACGGGATGCCAATTTGGCTGGAAGCCTTGAATTCAATGGAAACACTCCAGGCTTCCTTCCTTTATAAAATATTTGCTGTTCCACATTGTGTGCCATATGCAGTGTTGTGCTTGGAGGCTGGTGTAATCAGACTGAGTGCGCAAGCGCATCTGAGGCAATTTAAGTACTGGTTGAGAATCTGTTTTGTGTCTTATAAAGACCCTTTAATAGCAGGAATCCTCTCTGACTCCTTTCTTTCTCCTGGTCTTAAATTGTTCCTTCAAAAGATCCAAACCATGGATATTTCACCCGATCATCTGGGGGCCCTACCACACGAGCAGTCATATAATCTGCTAAAATGTAGATTACTTGATATTGAAAAGCAAGATCTCTTAGCAATAGCCCACAAAGCTTGCTCACCTCTGAATTTACAACTTCCGTTGTATACTGATAAACAAGCCAGCTACTTGCATTTTCTAGATAATCTCCAAGAACGGCATGCTTTTACCTTAGCAAGATGTAATGTACTCCCATCGAATATTCTGTATGGCAGATATAGTTCCCAACCATCAGAAGCACAGCTCTGCCCTTGTAATTCTGGGGCCTTAGAGTCCCTGTCACATATGCTGCTCCACTGTGGTAATGATATTGTTATCATTAATCCAAAGGTGGTGGAGTCTCCTTCTTTGGAGGTTTTTAAGTGGAGGCTGGATTCTGAGAATCTTCACAAACAATAAGAATGAAATTGTCAATAATCTCATATTCAGGAAAAAGCAGTCCGTAATGGGGTGTTGTTACAAGACCTAACAGGAGAAAACAGATCCCTGGCCTCAGACTCTGCGACTGTTTGGTTTATACCTGCTAATAATGAATCGAAATCAGAGATGTACAGTTTCTGGAACTTTGGTAGGAAAAAAAGTCCTAGGGAGCCAAGGCTGGAAACAGCTGCACTTGTAGTCCTGAAGAGGAAACCCATCAAGGCCTTTCAAAAAGTGAGCACTACAGGCCGGAGCAGCTGGATTAAATACCTGAACCCACACTTTGCATGACTATCTCGCAGCAGCGGAGGCAGAAGGGTGACCTTAACTCTCGGCAAGGCAGCACGACCCCCTGTTGCTTCCTTTGGTGTAAATAAAACAAACGCAAAAGCAAGCAAAGAACAACGTTACTGGTCTTCAGTGCCACCTGTACCGCTGACAGTCAAAGTGGGGTGGAAGGAAAAATAAGGCCACGGTATTTCAAGTGCTCATCACCTGGAGTTCAATCCCAGGTAGCTCATGGTGGACTCACCCTTCCATCCTTCCGAGGTTGGTAAAACGAGTACCCAGCTCGCTGGGGGGGGGGATGTGTAGCCTTCATACTGTAATTAAAAACTGTAAACCGCCCAGAGACTAATTGAAGTGGGATGGGCCAGCACATAAGCAAAACACTTTGCTTTACAGCAGGCATGTCCAAACTTTGGCTCTCCTGATGTTTTGGACCACAACTCCCAGAATTCTAAGCTTAGAATGCCAATGGCCACGAGGGCAGTACAGGAAGTGATCAACACAACGGGCCACAACACGACAACCACTGGGAAATTACAAGGATCCTAGATCCCCCAACTGTAGGAAAGAGGCACCGTGCATGTCCCTCTTTCCAGTTTGCCCATTCAAAGGCCAAAGGCACATCTGGAAAGCGGCCCGGGGCAACACAGGCAGCCGAGAGCAGCCCGTCTTCCAATGGAGTTGGACAATAGCCACACTGCCCACAGGCCTCTGCTTCTGCAAAGGGTCCTGAAGCACACAAACACACACACCGCCTCCGCTCCATGTTGTTTAAAGCAAAACGTTTTTGGAAATCTATATATGTTTTGTTTAGGACATTAAGTCATTGTTAGAATTCACATCCTGTTTTCCTGAGTGGAGTGTGTGTGTTGTTTTTCTTATGTGGAAGGGGAAATCTGATTTTAGAGGAGGAGGAGTGGTTACAGCTGATCCTTCCGGACCACGTGCAAAGGATTTTATTTATTTATTTATTTATTTATTTTTATATTTATATCCCGCTTATCTCCGGCAAGGACTCTAAGCGGCTAACAACAGATCAAATACAACAAAACGAATACAAAAATAACAAGTTAAAACAGACAGTATAATATCCTACGAATCCTAAGATCATAAAACCTAAGGCCTCCAAACGCGTCCCAGCACGTCAAAGACGTAGATCCTAAAATGAATTGGAGACACCAATGGGCATAATAATAAAAATAATAGCAATAATAGCAGCAATGGCGGGGGGGGGAAAGAAAAAGATTAAATTTCGCCAAAGGCCTCTCGAAATAAAAAGGTCTTTAGAGCTCTTCGAAAGGCCTGCAGGGACTCTGCAGAGCGCACTTCGCTGGGGATGGCGTTCCAAATGGATGGGGCTGCCACAGAGAAGGCCCGGTTTCGGGTAACCGTCTTCCGGGCCTCTCGAGGGGTGGCAACCCGAAGCGAGTGCGCTCGCACCTGCCGAACTGGACGGACCGAGGTGGATCGCTGGACGATACGCTCTGACAGGTAGTCCGGTCCCAAGCCATGGAGGGTTTTATAAACTAAAACCAAGACCTTGAATCTAATCCGGGCCGCAACGGGCAACCAGTGCAGGCGAGCCAGGACTGGGGTGATTATGGTCATAACGACGCACACCAGCCACCAGCCTGGCTGCCGCATTCTGTACCCGCTGCAGGCGCCGGAGAAGAGTCAAGGGCAACCCCATGTAGAGTGCGTTACAGTAGTCCAGTCTCGAGATCACCAGTGCCTGGACCACTGTTCTCAGAGAGTCAACATCCAGGTACGGGCGGATCTGGGCGATCTGACGAAGATGGAAATAAGCGGCCCTGGTCACCGACGCCACCTGAGCCTCCATGGTCAGCGCCGGGTCCAGGACCACGCCCAGATTCCGCACCCTCTCCACAGGCTGGAGAGAACCCCCCCCCCCAGCTGCGGAAGAGGGCCACCGTACCCAGATGGTGAGCTCCCAAAGAACATGACCTCCGTCTTCTCGGGGTTGAGCTTAAGCCTGTTCGCCCCGGTCCAAGTCAGGACGGCGTCCAGGCACTCATCAAGGATCCTCACAGCTTCCACTGCAGAGGTGGAAAAGGAGAGATAGAGCTGCGTGTCATCAGCGTACTGATGACAGCAGACTCCAAATCTCCTAATGACCCCAGCCAGCGGCCTTACGTAGATGTTAAACAGCATGGGGGACAGCGACGACCCCTGTGGAACCCCACAAGGGAGTATCCAAGGAGCCGACAACTCCCCCCCATGCAGCACGTACTGTGGACGGTCCTCCAGGAAGGATCGGAGCCAACTGCAAGCAGTGCCTCCGATACCAACCTCGGAGAGCCGATCCAACAGGATACCGTGGTCGACGGTATCAAAGGCCGCTGACAAATCCAGGAGAACCAACAGGGTAGAGCAACCCCTGTCGGCCGCCCGGATTAGGTCATCTTGCAGCGCGACCAAAGCTGTTTCGGTCCCCCGACGAGGCCTGAACCCGGACTGGCATGGATCGAGGCACTGCCGATCCTCCAGGTATGACTGTAACCGAACCGCCGCCACCCTCTCGGTCACCTTGCCCATAAATGGGATGTTGGCAATAGGACGATAGTTGGTTAAATCGTCCGGGGAAAGGCCAGGTTTTTTGAGAATGGGCTTTACCACCGTCTCCTTCAGACGAGAGGGGAAAACCCCCTCGCTGAAGGAGGCGGTAGCAATAACCGAAGCCCATTAGGCCATGGTCCCGCTGGCAGATTTAATGAGCCAGGCTGGGCAGGGATCGAAAGGAGTGGACGCCGGTCAGCAGTGAGCCATAGCCTTGGAGGCCTCGACAGCGGAAACAGGCCCAAGCACATCCAACCGAGGCGACGAAGGCGGCCCAGCATCTGGGGGTGCCGGGGCAGTGCTACTGCAACCGGAGTCGAAGCCAGTCCGGATGGCCTCTATTTTAGAACAAAAGAAGGCTGCGAAATTCTCGCTACTGAACTCAGTAGGAGGAGGCCCAGCCAGACTAGGATTGGTGAGGTCCCGAACCACACGGAAAAGCTCCGCTTGACGGTTCGAGGCCTCACCAATTCTCAGGGAGACAAAAGATCTTTGGGCCTCCCTGATCGCGTTGGAATAGCGTCTAGTCTGGGAAACAACAGCAGCCTTGCTAATAACCGTCCGGGTTCTTCTCCAGCTGCGCTCTAGTCTTCTCCTCTCCTGCTTCATCGCTCGGAGCTCGGACGTAAACCACGGCGAGGACCGAGCTCGGCACCGGAGAAGACGCTTAGGGGCGATCCGGTCGATGGTCTGGGCAGCTGTATCAAACCAATGGTTGGCCACAACCTCGGCCGGCGCGCCAGTCAGTTCTCCAGGAAACGCCCCAAAGACTTCCTGGAACCGAGAAGGGTCCATGAGTCTTCGGGGACGGGCCAAAACAGGAGGCCGATGGTCCCCGCGAGGAGGGGCCGGGATCGCCACCGGGAAAGTAAGCAGGTGATGGTCTGACCATGACACAGGAAGGGGGACGATGCCCCCAACCAGACTCGAAATCCCCGACATGGAGGAAAAAACCAGATCCAGGGTGTGGCCGGACCTGTGAGTGGGGCATACAACATGCTGGGACAGACCCACGGACGCCATGGATTCCATGAACTCCAGAGCTGCCCCAGAGAGCTCACCGCCGGCGTGCACATTGAAGTCACCCGCAACCAAAAGGCGCGGGGACTTCAAAAGTGCAGCCCCGATGAACTCGGAGAGCTCCGGGAGGGATTGTGCTGGGTTGCGGGGAGCACGGTAACCGAGCACAATGCCAAATCTGTCCCGCTGTCCCACCAACAGGTGAAGGCACTCTAACCCCTGGCTAACCAATGTCGAGGCCCTGCAAACATAAAGAGAATCCCGATGGACGATGGCGACCCCTCCTCCCTTCTGACCCTCCAGCCTCCCCACACCCTGAACCAGATACCCGGGCGGGCACAGCAGGGAGAGCGAAGCCCCCCCTCTGCACCCACCCAGGTCTCGGTAATGAAGGCCAGGTCAGCCCGCCCATCCTGGATGGTATCGTATATGATGGGGATTTTATTGTGGACTGACCTGGCATTCAACAGCATGCAGGAAAGGCTGGAGGCGCTGGAGAAGTGACTCCCGGACACGTGGCAGGGAGCCGAGGGGTCTGAACGCGGGACAGGCACAAGATGCCTGGCCCGGGTTCTTCGGATCTGACAAACCCCCCGGCTACAAGCGTACCGCCCACGGCCCGTCACAGTTGGTATATGAGTCCCTGCAAACATGGCGAAAGGAAAAAAAAAAAACCTAATATAACCTAATAATATAAGTACTGACAAGCAAAAATTTACAATACAATAAATAAATTACAATCAATAACAAGCTGTAAACAACAGTAAATTACAATAATAATAATAATAAAATAAACAAATCTAGTTAACAATAAATAATAAAACAAAATGGGCAATGCGCCAGGAGAGATGTAACCACCTGGGAGTAGAAGGGGGTGGAAGCCAGGAGATCAAAGCTCAGATGGTGAATGAGAGGTTGCTGTATTGCAAGTGCTGGCATTGAAATCAGCAGCAACGCGCTGATACCCACGTCCGGGCTCCAAACCCCCAACAGGGAATCCCCCCCCCATCAACCCCATTTCCGCCAGTAGGCTTGCCATTAAACTCCAGGTCCCTTACCCTCCCCAGATGGACTGGAGGGTGATGATATAATAGGTAAGTATCCCCCCAGACATGGACATCAATCCTTGAGGAGGGGGGAGTCAGGAGCTTCAGCTGCTTCTGGCGTCTCCGATGGGAAAAGGGCAAAGGAGCTCCAACAAATAGATGGATGCCGGACACTAAAACCAAAACCCGGCAGTGACAAGGAGCCCAGGACCCTTGAAGCGCCGGCAGCCGGTCTGCTGCCCGAAGACCACCAATCGCAATGGCTACAACGGCTACAACGGGTGATAGAGAACGACCACCGGCAGCCGACATGCTGCCCCAGTCCAGGGGGAGACAGCACACCGGCGGCCGAACCACCGCCCGAGAGCCACCGGAAGGCAACTAAGGACCACCAGGATTAGTAAGGGGGGCACCGGCGGCCGGCCTACCGCCCGAGTTCCCAAACACCGGCGGCCGGCTTACTGCCCGAAATCCCAAGGCGAGAGGCGCACCGAATAGAGAGGCGCACGAAAAACACCAAGGGAGCCAGCTGGAGCTTCCAAGGGCAGGGCTGGCAACCGGTCCCGTGGCCGACTAGGCACCCAGGCGAGACGGGCAGCGGGCAGCAGGGCGATGGAAGAACAGGCGGCCAGGGGAGGCAAGCAACCAGTCCCCGGCAGATAGATCAAACTCTCACCTCAGAGGCTCCGACCCATGGGAGAGAACCCGAAATGGCGGCCGCCGTCTTAGTCCTCTGATAAGCCGGACAGACGGGACCGACCCCACACCCGGGACTCCACAAGGACGAGCGAGGGAGGAGGCTAGCCAGGGAGGGGGCAGGATGTAAAAAGAAGGGGGGGGAAGGGGGATAAAGCAGTAGGCCACGCGTTTAAAGGACGCCCGGGCGAGGCAGCCTACCATATCCACGCGCCTCGTCCTCGTCGGCATCGGCGTCCAGGCTCAGCTTGGCGAGAGGAGCCTCCGAAGCCTCAGCAGAACCCCCCCCCCCCAGTACAAAGCCACCCAGGGTGCTCCTGGCAGACCCAAAAATTAATTTAAAAAAGAGGAAAAACCAGCGGCACAGCAATAAAAAGGAAAAAACATAAAAGGCTGGGACGCGAACGCCGAGAGCTGCTGCCGCCCGACATCTTGACTCCGCCCTGGATGGGCCATGGGAGGTGTGAGAAGCGGAAGAGGGTTTTCTCTGAA
>JAHTLZ010000309.1:523971-546495 GCA_023846285.1 Phrynocephalus versicolor | reverse complement strand
TTCCTTGGAAAGGGTCCGTATTGGCCCAATGTTTCTAGCCCTGGCCTGTCTCCTAATCCAGGCAGGGCCACTCCAAGCTGCTGTAAGGTAGCCCAGACTTTCTGGGAGGGGCCATGGACTTTGGACCTGGGGGCCTCTTCCCGAGAACTGAGGTCTCTGGCGTTCTTGGGAAAGGCCTTTGGTGGTCCTGGCGTGGCCCCTCACTTTTTGGCAATGCTGGGCTGTAGTGGTGTTGTCTTGCCCTCATATTCGTTGGGAGGTGGCCCCTCGCTTTGCTCGGTGAGCCCGCTGGCTGGAAAGCTGGGCTGTAGTGTTGCTCTATTGCCCCTCACATGGGTCACTGTGCCCATTGACAGAAATATAAGGCTGCATGATTGTTGTATTGCCTTCGGAGTCACCAAGTTCTGGCTCCTGACGTGGGTCGCTGACCTCGCTTTCAGAAATAGGGAGCTGCGCTGTTGTTGTATTGCCCTCACAGTTGTCAAGTTGTGGCTCCTCGCTTTCTTTGCTGAGCCCGTTTTCTGGAATATCGGGCTCTTCGCTTCTTGTGTTAATCTCATAGCTGTGGTGTTGTTGGCCGTCACCAGGCTCGGGGCTTCCTCTACCGCCTGGTCCGTGGTCGTTGTGCTGTGGCACGTTTCTGTGGACTCTGGTCCCGTGGTTTGGCAGCCATGGCTTCGGGTATGTGTATCTTGGTCTTTCTGATTGAGGAAAGGTTAAGGGCTGTCGATTTGTGGGAGGGTCTCCTGGCTTCAGCCATCCCTCTTCTGCACATAGCCAGAGCCTCAGGAAATGGTCCCACGGGGTCAGGTGGGAGAGCTCGGAAGGGCAGGCCGTGGCCCCGGGTCTATCCACGGGTCGCACACGTTCAGGTGAAACCTTTAAGCAAGACGTGGTGTGCCTTGGACATGTTGGTGGCACCCAGGTGGCTTTTCTGGGAGCTTGAGAAGGATCAGGCATGCACAGCATCTCCAGGTCTTTTATGGTGAGGGGCCGCCCGGGACGTTCCTGCTCCTTCCCTGCCAGGAAGCAGCCCTTTCGGCTTCCCAAGGCCAGAGGATTTGCAGGCGCTGGTTTGGGGCTCCTCGCGATTCTCGTTGGGCCCACGGGGTGGAGCACTGAGCTGTAGTGGTGTTGTCTTTCCCTCATAAATGTTGAGTTGTGACCCCCTGTGTTAGTCACTGCACCTGATGTCAGCCGGTCTCCCTCCATGCATGGCCTGCGGTGCCCGAGCCTGAAGAGACGGTCTGATGGGTTTAGGTGGGAGAGCTCCGAAGAACTGTTCGTGGCCCTGAGTCTTTTCCCTGGTCGCACGGGATCAGGTGGAGCCAGAAAGTGTGAAGTGGTGTGCTTTGCAGGTTTTGGTGTCACCCAGGTGGCCTTCTTGGGGGGTTGAAAAGGAATAGGCGTCCACGGCTTCTCCAGATCTTTCTTGGTGAGTGGCCGCCCGGGACGCTCCGACTCGTTCCCTGCCCAGAAACGGGCCTTACGGTTTTTCAAGGCCAGAGGATTTTGGGGTGATGATTTTGAAGCCTCTTTGGCAGAGAGAGCTAAGTGCCGCAGGACATTCAGAGAGGCCTCCACTGAAGCTGAAGAGGTGACCCTGTGGGGAACAAAAAGAGATTAGAAGCAGAATGGAAACCAGTGGTGGTCCAGGGTCCTCTGGAGGGGATACCACCAACAGCCCCCCAAAAGCACTCTTACTGGGAACCTTCGCTGACCCCCCCACACGGCCTCCAGGCTCTGCCACCCTGCACTTAGCCTCCCCTGCTGAGGGAGGTCAGAATCCATGCTGCCTGAGGAGGAGGGATTTCTGCCTTGAAATATGAAAAAGAAAAGAATTTAAAACTGACCTTTAAGGAAAGAAAAAGTTATAATGTAGAACCACTAGATAGAAAAGGGCTCCTCTCCACTGGGGTCATTTTCCAGATGTTTACACGAGAGGTTCCCAAACGTTTTTGCCCCTTAGATCACTTGCCATTTTTTCCCCTGTAGACCCCCTGCATGCCTAATATTGAATTATCCTAAATTTATTAACTTCAATTGTGTTTTTGACAGCTGACACAGTGCTACTCACCCTGATAGGGGCTTTTGTACCATGGACATTGGACAATTGTGAAAAGGAAAAGCATGTACAGTGGTACCCCGACTTAAGAGCATGCATTTGAAACTGATTAAATTTGTAAGTTGAGGTATCACTGTACAATTTTTATTCTTTTTCCCCCCACTAGTTCTTATTTATTTTAAAAGAAAACAATAAGTAGTACATACACAATGATACGTAATTAATTCACTTATTTTTACATCCCCTCTCCCCAACACCTCCCCAACCCCTGGAACCGAAGAACAAATTATTTTCCATACTTTCATACAGGCTCTTTAGTACGTCCCACCAATATCTTTGGCTTCCTCTTAAACCTCCTTACTCTGTTTATATCTTAAGCCAATCCTTCAGTTTTTTACATTTCTCCCATACAGTAACACACACACACCCGCGGATCGCGGGGGTTAGGGACCCACCCCACCCGCAATGCAAGAAAATCCACAATATGCGGAAGCAGGGGAGCGGGGGATGTCTTACCTCCCACCGCCCGCCCGCCCGCGCGGCCCAAGGCCTCTCGGGGGAGCCTGGTTGAGCGGCGCGGAGTGACCCGATCACTCCGTGCCACCCCTCCTGGCCACCCCAAACCTTCCCGGGGAAGCCTGGTTGAGTGGTGCGGAGCGACCTGATCGCTCCGCGCTGCCGAGGCTTCTTGGGGGTGCGAGGGAGGACTGCGCAAAGTGATCTGATCACCCCCCGCCACCCTCCCCCGCACCCCTGAGGCTTCTCGAGGGTGGAGTGGTGGCACGGAGGGACCCCCCACCCCACGGTGCAGGTACTGCGATCCTGCAATGTAGCGGGGGCGCAGTACCTGAACCATGAAATGGCGGGGGGTTAGTGTATTTCTTTGGATGCTTTTTCTTCCTTAATCCATCTAAAGTAACTATACCATTTTTCTTTTTCATAATTTCCCAATCTTCCCTTTTTTAATCGTGCCAGTATGTCTGATTGTACTGTTTCCAGAAGATATAAATTCCAGTTATCCTCATTCCATTTAGTAGAATCTTTCCATCCCCAGGCAATCACGGCATGTGCTGGTACCAGTATTGCTTTCAATAGATATTGGTCTTGCAACCCTTAATTTTTCACAGCCGAGTATACCCATAAATAATAAACTTCCATTAATTTATAATTTAATTTTAAACCAGTTTTCTATTTTTCTGAGGATTATATTCCAAAATGAATTAACTTTAATGTATTCCCACCAAAGGTGGGAATACCAACCTGGTTCATTGTTACAATGCCAACAATTAGAAAGCCTAAGAAAGGAGGGAGACTTATTTGAGGAAGGTTTATGGAAAAAGTTAGCGTGTAAAGGGTATTACTGTATTAAGAATTTGTACAAGAATGGCAAACTAATTTCACTTCAGGAATTAGTTAATGATGTGGGGGAAAATATTGGTTGAATCTGTTAGGGCTTTATAATAGGGTTATGTTATACTTAGAAGCCGAAGGTTCCACACAAGAGGACAAGAGGTTTAGGAAAATTCATAAAATTTTAGAGTTAAAGGGAAGAGGACTGACAAGTGAAATATATAAACTTATGGTTATAGATAAAGATTTTTTGTTTAGAGCATTGCAAAATAAATGGAGCAATGAGATGATATTAACGGAGGACGATATAAGGAAAATGATGAAAGAAATTAGAGAAATAAAATTGGTGGAATTTAGAGAATTAGAAAGGAAAGTTATATTCAAATGGTATAGAACACTGACACAACTCGCATACATGATAAAAGGATTCAAACCAAATTCTACAATTTTTATTCATACCTTTACTGAAAAGACACAAAATGCAAGTAACTAGTTGGATTTGGAATGAAACAAAAAAGAACTTAGTAAAATTCTTACATAAAATTAATACACAAATAATGCTGTTAATGGGAGGGATGTGTGTGATGCTCTGATAGCAATTGTTCAATATTCCAATTAGTGAGGTATAGTCTTAAATCTCCATGTTCAGTGATTTGAAATTGGTTCCTTTTTTTATAACAAGATTGGCAACCACGCTAAATATCCTTTCCACAAGGTATGAAGATGGAAAAGCTATCAGAAACTTTATTGTGATAGTCCATAATGCAGGATAAGTTATTTGTTAGTGCTTATTCCAATCAGTTCTTCTTGTAATGTGACATCTGATTCTTCAATGTCACCATACGGATTGATAATCCATTCTGGTATTTCCATAGTAAAAACATCCTCAAACCTGATTTTAAAGTCTGTGTGAAGGACACTTAAATGTTGAATGTAGACCAAAACACCATCATCCTAGACATTTCTCTATGCCAAGTTGGGGAACTGGGAAAATTCATGCCGTCCAATGTTTTGCTTCATTAGATTAATTCTGACAAGAAAAGCTGCAATGATGGACTTTGTTTTTATTAAATTCAGACTGTCACCTTGTAATGGCAAGTTAACCTCATTAAATTTAGTAAACAAATCTGTTAAATAACATATGTCTGGTTTCCATTTGAGTAACTTTTCTTTCAGATTGGGATCTTTAGCATCCAAAACCTCTAAAACCGTCTCAAAAAGTGAAAAATATCTTGTCAAACATAAGCCTTTCAAGAGCCAGTATACTTCAGTGTGAAGGAGTAATCGATGAAAGTCCTCATCATTTTCTTCACACAGCTATGTAAATAACCTAGAATTCAATACGTTGGAGCATATCTTGTTTACTGAATTTATGACAAGTTGAAGAGATTGATGCAATCTGGCACTCAGATTACCACAGCCTATTCCTGCCCAAGGTGCAATGGGGGGAATGTAAACACACAAACATAAGAGAAATCCAGCAAGAGAAATCCAGCCAGTTCTTGCCTGCAGAGCAATGAAAAAAAAATTGTAAACATGGACAGAAAAAAAGCAGCATAACTACCCCAGCCTTTTCCCACCAAAAATGCAAATAAAAGCAGTGCAAACTATAATAAAAGCCAGCTCCCTACCTTTCCAAGTATGAAAGGTTCAAACCCTCAGCAAAACACATCCAGAATGGCTCAAAACTACAGGGGTTGCAATACATCCTGGGTACACTTTTTTGCAAGGAGTTATGAAACATTCGTTATCTGAGGCAGCCGATAGGGAACATATGTTATTCGAGTCAGCCCTATACCCAGAAATTTCCATTTGTTATCTAAAAAATTTGTAATCAGAGACATTCTTTATCCGAGGTATTACTGTCCTAAATAAAATACAAAATACAGTGCAGTAAAAAGAACAATAACCTGCATTTGAAAACCTTTGTGGCAGGTGCAGAGGAGGGGGGGGAAGCCTCCATGGAGGGGGCAGTTTTAAAAACTGAGCAATGGGAGGAATCCCAGCTAGAGCAGAGGAGGGGGGAAGCCTCCATGGAGGGGGCAGTTTTAGAAATGGGGTGTTGGAGGGTGTGTGTGTCCTGGTTGCAGTGGTGATGGCAGGGATGGTGTGGAGAGGCCCCAGGGAGGTGGCCTCTTTGATGGGGTCGCAACTGTTGTACCTTTACTGAGCCCGTCCTTCAACTCTGTTGCCTGAAATAGAAACTGAAACAGACAATCACCCACTTCCAGCAGGAGGGGGGAGAGGGGAAGAGATGCCATTGGTTCAGAACACTTTTGATTATGTGACACACATGAGAGTGCTGGTATATCAAGACACTGCTTGTTAATAAGGCAAAAATGTTCAGAAATTTTTGCTCATTAATCAAAATGCCTGTAAACCAAGTTACTTGTTAACCAAGGTATGACTGTAATTATAGCTGATTTGAGTTTCAAACAATCATGAAATCTGTCATGTGGCTGCAAAACACGAGCCCCTAACCTTTGAAAAACGGACTTTAAAAGCATGAACATGGCGAGGCTCAAGTTCCAAAAAATGTTACCCCCCCCCACCCCCAGCACACACAATGCCAAATGGACTTTAAAGATATGCATGCCACAAGGGTCAGGCCCCTACCTTTGCCCCACTGAGAAATGCACCAAAAAAGTTTTAAAATTTCTAAACATTGCTGCATAGACTTTCAAAAATGGCGCCAAAACGATTTGTGTTAAGTGTAAATCTTTTACTGAATGCCTAAATGTTGATGATGATCTGCCTAAATGAGGTCCGCACACGTGGACCCCAATTTACATTTCGTGGACCCCTAATTTTTTTCCTCACTGTCATAGACTCCTGCAAGTTGAAATAGACATCTGGGGTCTATATAGACCACTTTGGAAACCACTGGTTTACATCATCCCATTCCTCTTCCAAAAGGTTTCTGATCCTTGTGAAGGTGCGCAATCATTTCCCTCTATTAAGGCCAAAGTAATAGATTGGCCACAAAGACCTCTGCAAATATTTGTGTTTCTCCAGTGGTTCTTGGCACTTGAATCCTTGGCTACCCTGGTCATGTGTGGCCTCTCTCAGGGCGGTTGACTGGTGAACTCTGCAGGTTATTCATTCCCCTGCGCTCTGACCCCGCAATCTGGATTTACTCCACTCATCGGCCTTGGAAAGAGACAAGTGAACCTGGAACTGGCTCCCTGGGAGCAGAGTTTGGGCTGCAGCCCTGCCGTTGAACCACCACTGGGCCAGGAGGCTCCTTTGAAAGCCAGCGCCAGGGGCTGAGATGGGCTCAGAGAAGGGGTGGAAGAAAAGAGGACCACCTGAGACGGGGCTTTAGTCTCATCCGCGGGCGCTGCCTTCTCAGACGCTGCACCTTGAACCAAATCGAAGGCAGTCCCCGAAGAAAGAAAGAAAAGACAGCATGAAGGATCACGGGGATCCCCTGTCTCGCCCGGTCATTTCTGCCATGGTTCCTGACCCTTGGGACACGTTCCTTCTTCAGGAACACCCCGAGGGTCCCAAGAAGAAACAGGAGAACCAACAGGATCCAGAGCATCATCATCCTGCCGTCCACCTGAGGCTTCTGAGACCGTCAGCTCAACGGAAAGCCAGGGTCCTTGGAACTCGGGTGGGTTGGCATTGCTGGCAGTTGGGCAACCCTTGTCTGGGTGTTGTGCAGGGACCCATCCCATCCCACCTTGATTAGGAATAATAATAATAAGAAGAAGTGTTGAGATCGCAGCAAACTAGCCCTGCTGCAAAGTGCTGGACTCCACAAAAGCCAATGAAGGAAACCAACACCGAGAGATCCAGAGAATTACCAGTTTATTAGGCCTAGCAAAATGGTAAGGCGAACACAGATCACTCAAGGCAGTAGTGAGGTGGTTCGCGACCCAAGACAAAGAGACCCCAAACTTTATTTCCTCCTTTCCCCTCCCTCCAAGGTGGCTGGGGGTGGGGAGGGGCAGTCTTTGGGGATTGTCCAATGGATGCAGTCTGGGGCTGGTCCAGGGGTGGTCCCAAGGCGTTCCTGATTATGCAGGGCTGGACATCTGCCCAGGTGTGCCTGGCCTAATCTGTCCCTTAATGGGCCATCAGGGGTGTGACAATGGTAAGGGGGAACAGGGTATTGTGTTGAGGTCTTGACAAACAGAGAAAATCAGTAAATCAATGGGGGGGGAGAGCATTAGGAAACAGAGACAATTCAATGGGGAAACCAGAGTCTCAATGGAGGCTGCCAGACAGTCCTGGAAAGGTGTAAAGTTGAAACAATGGAAGTGCCTCTGGCTGCCTCTTAATCCAGGATGCAACTGCTGGAGAGTGCAAGGGCCAAGATGAACAATGGATTCCGCTTCTGGAAGGTGCAGCCATGCCAAAGAGTCACCATTTTCCTCCTTCTCTCCCCAGGGTATAGTCTTGAGGTGGAATAATGGCAGACCTTCCCATGGTCCAGATGTAGAGGAAAAGGTGCCCCATACAGCCCATTGTCTCTGTGAAGGAAGGAGAAGATTCCCTCTGGCAAAATCCATTCAGAGAAGCCAAGCAGTTTGAACTGGTTTTGCCATGTGGCAAGGAGACAGTCCTTGACTTCCCCAGCATGGAGGCAGCGTGTACCCTTGTCCAAGGCCTTGAGATACGTGAAGCAGGAAGGAATTGGGGGAATGGAGGGGTAAACCTTTATTTGGGGAATTGAGAGAGGGAGAAAGAAGGAGAAGAAGAAAGGAAGGGAGGGAAGGAGAAAAAAACTTCTTGGTGCCTTTTTGGCTGTGCAGGGAACGATGCAGTGATGAGAAGGGGTTAATATGTATGATCCCCCATCCACCCCCAAGTGTGCCAAGGTCTGATCTACTGAGGAGTAAGGGGTTGCCCCATTCCCCCTACTTCCCTGAGGCTCTGGGGGGACACATGTCCAGGGGAAACAAAGTATCGAATCCACTGTCAATCACCCCTAACCTTTGTTACCAAGCCTGTTCGCTTGTAGGGAAAGGAACTGGGGCTTCTTAGCCACATCTTTTGGGGAACGGCTGGGCCAATATGGACCAGGTTTGTTTGTATTGTGCTGGTGAGATATCAAGGATTGCAGCTGGATGCGGGGGTTAAATTTTGTCTTTGCCTAATTGACATGTGCTCTTAGGAGCAGGTGCGGGTCTGCCTCCGCAGACACCTGTCTGCTCCCAATTCACACACACACACATGTGTTTGTTTTCTTTTCTGTGTCCTCTACAGAAGAAGATTAACAACTCATGATTACACTGATTGACTTCATAAATACACCTCCATCCCTCATAATGGAAATCCGTGCCGTCTTCCTTGGATAACTGAATCAGCAGAAAACCGAATCAGCAGATACGATGGTCCTACTGTATTAAAACAACACATGATTACACTGATTGACTTCATAAATACACCTCCATCCCTCATAATGGACTTTTTACTCATTTCTTTAAGTGATTGCGTTCTCTTGTCGCTTTAATGTTGTCTCTTAACACTGTAAGGTGCCCCTCAATTCCCTGTTCTCCAGTTTGAATATGCTTTAAAGGTACTGGACCGTATATTGTCCCTCATGACTGTAAGCCGCCTTGGAGCCTTTTCCAAGGTGAAAGGTGGGGTAAAGATAATCTAAAATAAATAGAAACTTTTAAAAATTCTTTGCAGTCTGTTTTTTCATTCAGTATCGTTTTTTTCAAACGCCTTCTTTTATTTTTCTGTTCATTTTATCTTGCTGTGTTTTCCCAAGTATCTCTCCTCATTCTCTCATGGCACTTCCTTCCCTTCCTGCATTAAGACGGTGATAAAAGTCTTGAACAATGTTTCTCATCTCCCTAGGACCACGTTTTTCTTTTCCATCCTTCTCCTTTATGTTTTGTATCCATGATTTCTCTTTTTCTTTTTTGTATGATGGCCTATCCTCCACTGACCCTGCTCTGAAGCACTCCTTGCGCAGCTCCCCCCCCCCCAGTCTCTGCCGGCTGGTGTTTAGCCTCCTCTTCTGGGGGAGGTCATAATCCATGCCATCTTCCTTGGATAGCTGAATCAGTGGATAACTGAATCAGCAGATATGGTGGTCCTACTGTATTACTTTCTTTCTACTTGTCTGTCTCCCTGAGAGGGCCTCTGCTAGCTCCACAGCCCCAGGGAGCTTCACTGTCCAAATGGGAATTCGAATCATGATCTAGCTGTCTGGTTTTGTTTTGTTTTTGTCTGTTCCTCTTCCCGGCCTCTGGAACTGCCTGCTACTGGAGGCCGGGTTGCCCCCATCTTGGCTGTCCTTCCACAAACAGGGGAAGGCCAGGCAGACGTTCCCTTCACACGGGCTGCCTCTCCGGGGCTTTCCAAGGAAGGGTTGTGCCTTCCTGCTGTGAGGGTATTCGTACTGGTGCTTTGTTTACTGTCTTTTGTTAATGTGGCATTTACTTAGAGATAGGCACGGACCTTGGCTCCCCTCCCCCTCCATTTTGCCTTCATGTTTGCAAAATTCCCTAGGACACGGCATAGTGGGTTGTGGGTTGTGGCTCATCAAGGTTGCCTCTATCTAATTTTTAGTCCTGCTAAAGCTCAGGTGATGTTTTCATTAAATCCTGAGGAGAAGTCAAAGAGGGTGTGTGCCTTGTTTCTCCCATGACTGTTGATGCTGTTTCTAATGCCTCCTTCTGGAAAGGGCAGCAGTTCCACAAGAAACAGCCGGGAATTGAACGACAGGGCAGGTGCATTGCCCAAGAAAACCTTGGCAACGCCTGACCCAGCCTTTTTGGCTGCTCGAGGCTTCAGCCTCTCCTGTGTCCCAACAGGTCAAGAAGACAAGGCCGGCATGAGGACTGACGCCCTTCAAAAACAACCATAGGCTTCAGCTTAGAGGTTCCTGGTGAAATTAGAGGCGTGGGTCTCATCATGAGATGTGTTTCTCAATCCCGTCTGCCCTCCACAACGATCTGTGGAATCAGCAGCCAGCATATCGACCACAACAGATTCCCAGGATCCCCTGGGCTTTTGCTCTGTCCTCTTGCCTGCAAGGTGTGGGATAGCGCTTGGATGACCTCCTTCCATCCCTCGTGTTTCAGGCTGAGTGTGCTTAGTGACCGAGCACAGGGAGGATCCGTCCGCCAGACTGGGGCTGGAGTGAAGGACCTCTTTCAGCAGCCCCACTGGCTGACAATCCTTTTTCCAAGCACAATTCAAACTGTTGTTCTGCACTTATGAAACCCTAAAGGACTAGGGTGGCAAGCAACTTCTCTAAATAGAACCCCCCTCCCTTTATATTAGGTTGCCCCCAAACTTGGGACACCTTTGTCTGCATCCCACCACCCTAAGAGGTGCTCTTGGTGGGAACAAGGGAGGAGGGCCTCCTCTGTGGTTGCTCCGAGTCTTTGGAACTCCCTCCCACTGGAGGCCTGGGTGGCCCCCTCGTTCCTGCCCTTCTGCAAGCAGGCAAAAGCCTTTCTCTTCCATCAAGCTTTCTGTGAGTCTATCATGATTGATATGACTTTTAGATGGATTGTTATGCTCTATTGCTAGGGCTGCATTTGTAATACTTCCGGTGTATTTCCATTATGGTTTTTCCTTCTCTGGGAAGGGCATTTTGTTCTATTTATTTGTTTGCTTATTGTTCTTTGCCTCCATATAATCTTTAAGTATGCAAGATGCCTCTTCACACTCCATGTGTTCACTGTTTCTTGATATTTAATGTACACACATAAGAACATAAGAAGAGCCTTGCTGCTGGAACACAGCCGCAGGCCATCCAGTCCAACATTCTGTCTCACACAGTGGCTCACCGGTTGCTTCAAGGTATTCCCAAGCAGATGTATTCACCTGCTTACAGTTCCCTGCAAATGGCATTGAGAGATACCCTGCCTCTCTCTCCAACCAGGAGGTTGTCCTTAGGCATCCATCGTGATAGCCATGGATACCCTTGTTCTCCATGAACTTGTCCAATCCTTTCTGAAAGCTGTCAAGACTAAAAACTGTCACCACTTCTTCTGGCTGGGAGTTCTACAGGCGAGTGCTCTTCTGGGTGAAAAAGGACTTTCTGTTATTTGAGATCTAGCACCCCAAAGTTTCATGGAATGCCCCCTAGTTCTAGAGTTGTACAACAGGGAAAACCTTTGTCCACACCAGGTATGATTTTATAAACTTCAATCAAGTCACCTCTTAGGTGCCGTCATTCAAGAGTGAAGAGGCCCACCAGTTGCAGCCTCAGATGGTAAGGAAGGTGTTCCAGTCCCCTAATCATTCTGGTTGCCCTCCTTTACACTTTTTCCATTTCCATAATATCTTTCTGGATGTATGGTGACCAGAACTGGATACAATATTCCAGATGTGGCCTCACCATAGATTTATAAAGAGGCAAAATGACTCTTGCTGACTTATTTTCTAGACCCTTCCTAATGTTCCCTAGCATTGAGTTTGCTTTTTTCACTGCTGCAGCACACTGGGTTGACACTTTCATTGAGCTGTCCACCAGGACACCAAAGTCTCTTTCCTGGTTTGTTGCAGAGAGTTCAAACCCCATCAGTTTGTAAATGTAATTTACTCTGCACTTGCTAATGTTGAAACTCCTTTGCCACTGGTTTGCCCACTGCCCCAGTGTCAAGAGATCCCTCTGGAGCTCCTCGCAGTCTCTCTCAGTTTTGACTACCCTGTATAATTTATAATTTGGCTACCTTGCTATTTACTCCTACTTCTAGATCATTTATGAAGAGATTGAAAAGCAGGGGTCCCATACTGAACCTTGTGGGACCCCACTCTTTCCCTCCCTCCACTTGGAGAAGTGTCCATTTAGTGCTACCCTCTGTTTCCTGTTCCTTAGACAGTTGTTGATCCAGGACAAGCCCTGTCCCTTGAATCCATGACTGGCAAGTTTAATCAAGAGCCTTTAGTGGGGGAACTTGTCAAAAGCCTTCTGAAAGTCCAGATAAACAATGTCAACTGGATCACTCTTATCCAACTGCTTGTTGACACTCTCAAAAAATTTCAAAAGATTAGTGAGGTATGATTTGCCTTTGCAGAAGCCATGTTGGCTCTCTTTCAGCAGTGCCTTCTCTTCTATGTGCCTATTAATTTTATCTTTTAGGATGGTTTCCATCACTTTACCAGGGACACATGTCAAACTGACCGGTCGGTAATTTCCTGGATTGCCTCTGGATTCTTTTTTTGAAGGTTGGTGTTACATTCGCTACCTTCCAGTCATCAGGCACATCACCTGATTTGAGGGAAAGATTATATATTTTGGCTAGGACCTCAGCAATTTCATCTTTAAGTTCCTTGAGAACTCATGGATGGATGCCATCTGGTCCTGGTGATTTGTTAACATTTAGTTTAACAAGACATGCAAGAACCTCCTCCCTGGTTATTTCTTTCTGGCTTAATTCTTCGGATTCCCTCCCTATGAAGATAGGCTCTGTCTCCAACTTTGTATATTGTCAGTGTTGTAAGCTGCCTTGGATCTGTCTGTTTGTCTCTCGGTCTGTCTGTCTATCTCTTGGCTACATACTTTGCAGTGTTGAGATAGATTGAGTATTCTGAAACATGTCTGTGAAGATTCTCACTCATCCAGGTGAGTTTATCTGGAAGTTGAGTCATGGCTACTGGACTTCTCTTTTGAGAGATAGAAACGTTTCGCTGTTCATCCAAACAGCTTCATCAGTCTGAATACAGCTAGTGCAAATCCTCCATCTTATAGCCAGCTTTGACCTCCTGTCACCCTGGCCTGAATTAGGCTCATAAGAGGAACAATGGCCTAAATAGGCTCGTTAGGGAGATTCTGAAACATGTTTTTGTCTATTGCCATTCCTGCTGTTGGGTTTATGTCCATTAGTACTTTGCACAGAGCTTGTCCCGTTTGTCCTATGTTGGAAGACAGCGGACACTAGAGCAACACCCACCCCCCTGTTGCCTCCTCCTCCTCCTCCTCCTCCTCCTCCCTTCTTTACTTTCTATTTTACTCTTAATTTTCCCCCCTTTTTACCTTTTACCTCCTTAATATGCTTTCTATCAGGGTAGCTGGTAGTCCTGTAGCTATGTAGCTCTGTGATCTAGCTTTCCTCGTGGACTGGGAGTTGGTTTTGTCACAAGGCTGCAGGGAATCCGGCCCATCTCTGTTAGATTCCTGGCATTGGAGTCACGAGGCTGCTGGAGGAATGGGCACCCGGGGTGCAAAGATGTGGAGAACCGTGGTGAAGGCTGGCGCTGGCTGGCGTTGGAGGTCTTGGAGTCTGTTGGGAGCTCGTCAGCGGAGGGTGGCCGTGGCGATTAGTGGCTGCTTATCGTCAGATGAGGGGGGGACCCTGGGCTGGCTGTTTCCTCTTGGAGGATCTGTGGGAGGCCTGAGTTGTCCTCCCCCCACCCCCGAAGACGGTCTGCCTTGTTGCGGTCACTGTGCTGGGACACCCTCTGCCTGGCTCTCTGACCCCATCTGGCTTTCTATTGATGCTATCCTGCTGGGCTAGAACTGATTATTTCCTGATCTCTCCTGTCCAGCCTAAACGTTCCAGCTGTAATAGGACTATATGATGACTATCTGGGATATAGGTCGGAACAATCACAACAGGCATGCACTAGGTGGCGAAGGAGAACAACATTGAGGGACATTCCAAACTCCCTCCCGGATTGCTCAGATGAGCTCGAAAGTGAAGGAGGAGACTGGAAGGATCTCCTCTCCTACTGGCACCTGTAGGAGGTTTCTTCTTCATTAATAAAGTAAAGAAGGATACTGGAATGAACTACTGTATTATTAACATGTGGGACTGCGTTTGTAACTTTTGCCACTTAGAACCCGACACATTCTCCCACATCTTGTGTCATTGTGCGGCACACAATAGTCCATGCAAAATCATCTTGGAGCAAGGCCCTCCTGAAGGATAGATACGGGCTTTCTCCTTCAGGACAGTTCTGAACAAGTCACTGCTCGGGTGGCTGAGTGTCTAACTGCTATATTAAAAATAAAAATAAAGAGCAACCCTCTGTGGATTTCAGTTAGACCACTGTGGGGATTCCATATCCCAATAGGATCTGAACCCCAAAATAATCTGGCAGCACTGAGGCAACCTAAGAGCAGCAGGGAACCCAGTGTGGTTAAGCCCACCTGCAGCTGGCAGAGCTCAGGAGGCCAGGAGAAACAATGGCAATCCCAGATATCAGGCTATCAGGCACATCTGGTCTGTGACCAGCCCAAAGCTCCTTCCTCTCTCCCTTATCCATGAGTCCTCACTAGCCAGCATTTCCTCCTAGATAAGGGTGCATACGTGAGGACCCTCACTCCCCCCAACCAATGGAATTCATACATGACCAAAGACCATCCTTCCTCTGGCTTCCTCTGTCCTATTGTCAGTGCTTCTCTCCACCCCTTGTGTACTTGTTTACTGTTACCAAAAAAGAGCCTTGGGTCCCAGGTGTGGCACAGAGACAATCTAACACACTTGCTCTCTCTCTCACACACACACAAAGAGACACCCACACACAGAGAGACACAGCCTGGGACCAGGAGATAATTGTACCCCAAATTCTGTGTATGCGTAATTAATAATGCTATAGACCATTAATGAGATTTATTTTATAATGTTCTGTGTAACCGTTTGGGTCTTTATTTGTGTACTTCCTTTGTTTTAATGCCATTAAAGGTTTATGGAATGGAATGGAACATATGTAGGCAAGTTTCTTTATTATTACATCTAATAGCACTTTTTGGTTTGCAAGTGAAGGCGGTTACTGGAATGAACTACTGTATGGTTCATATCTGTAGGCAGGATCCTCTCCATTATGATAACTAGACTATGGGTGATACCTTCATAGGCTGCGAGAAGAAAAATAAAAAAAAGTTGCTGAGCTTTCGAGAGCACAAGCCCTCTTTTTCAAAGCAGGCATAAAAGTCCAAACATGGCAAGGGATGTAGTTTGCTAGGAGAGAGTTCTTAAAAGTTCACTTGGCAAGATGGACGCCAGGCTTCTTCGTGGAAGGCACATATAACTAATAGCCTATCTGTGTAACTGATGTTTTTATATCTTTGGCTTGTAATTTAGGCTAACATCTGAACCATACCCCGCTTCTGGTCTCATGGGGGTGTCCCTGTCTCCCCCTTCCACTTTCCCAGTGTTGTGGTGGATTTAGCCTGTTTTACCTGGAAAGAGCTCATGGAAAAGATACGTGTTATCACAGGATATGGTGGTTATGGTGTTAGTTCCATGACCATTAGATCTGTAAGAACTGGGGTTTGTTCCCTGTTCTGGCCTGGATGCCGGCTGTTTGGTGCAAGGTAGTCAGCTCAGCCAGTCTGCCACTTTCTCCCTGATGGTACTTAATGCCAGATCTGTATTGAACAAAAGTGAAACAAATAATCAATAATCCCCCAAAGATAAAGAGGCCCTCCTATGCTATGATCATTTACAGGACCCATGAGATCAACGTGTATAAGTTCAAATGGTTTGTTTGTTTTCCTGTTAGTAAGCTTGTTCACTACAGGTGTTTTAGACGTTACCATTTTGCATATTGCACAATCTAAGAACTTATTGCTGTTCTTCAAATCCATACCTTGTACCAAACCATTCATGTTCTGTATGTACTGGAAATTTACATGCCCCCAATTTCCTGTGCATCAGAAGTAAACAGTTATTATGTGCTGGTACATTTCCATGAGCATAGTTTGTGTTGTTTTCTTTTGACACACTCTTCAAGTGGTAAAGCTTATCAACTTTTGGAATACAAGCACACAGCTTCTTTTCCTTTTTCTTATTTCACAACCAGTACTCTTGAATTCCACACTGAACCCTTGCTCAGTTAACTTCCACACACTCAGTAAATTGATTTCAAGTGAAGGTACACACAACACATTTGCAAACTTACCTGGCAAAAACACACCGCCTTCTCTGGTTGCACAAACTATTTCTCCATTTGTCAGCTTAACAAAACTACTGGCAGGTCATAAATTACCAGCAAACTCTTTCCCAGTTGTAATGGGATCTGAAGCACTGCCATCCACGACCCAAGTACTTCGTTTTGGTTTCGCTAACTAACTGTCCCTTCTCATTATTTCTTTTCCTGTTGCTCTCCAAAAACCTCTGTGGGCAAGAATTTCTGAGATGAGATTTGGAGATGCAAATACAGCATCTTTTGTCCAAGAATGACAACTTAGACCTCTGTCCATCTGTCTCTTGGCTGCTGCTGCTGCTGCTGGCTCCATCACTGTGGCCATCCTCTGCCTCTGTTCGCCCTCAGCTATAAATCACCCGGACTCGGGTAACTTTCTGCTCCAAACATCTTTGTTCTTCTTCAAGCAAACATTGATTCAAATGCCCATAACTTAAATCTTCTTCTCTTACTGTTTGGAAACTTAAAGTGAATTATCCCATTTTCATTTAAATGTCCCATTTTAATGCCCCATTTTCATTTCAGTGGACTAGAGCACTGAAGACTGCCAGCTGCAAAGTCAGCAGCTCGGTGGTTTGAATCCCGGGTGCCACTCAGCGGAGTGAGTTCCCGCTAAAACCCCCAGCTCCTGCCAACCTAGCAGTTCAAAAGCATGTAAATGCAAGTAGATAAATAGGTACTGCCATAAAAAGCGGGATGGTAAAAGAGTATTCTGTGCAGCCATGCTGGCCACATGGGCACAGGCCTGCACAACACTGGCTCTTTGGCTTGAAAACAGAGATGAGCACCGCCCCTAGAGTCAGACACGACTAGAATGCATGTGCGGGGGGAACCTTTCCCTTTCCCTACTTAGAAGTAGTGTATATACACTTTTTGTGCCTCAGAAAAATCCAGTCCAGCTTCCTGTAGCTCAGCAAATGTTTGCCTTAAACCAGTGATGTCCAAACTTCAGCCCTCCAGATGTTTTGGACCATAACTTCCACAGGCTTGGAATTCTGGGAGTTGTGGTCCAAAACATCTGGAGGGCTGAAGTTTGGACTCCCCTGCCTTAAACACTCTGCCACACTCTCATTTTCCTTGAGTACTTGATGATCTGTACCACTTCTGTGTTAAGAGCATCTTATTGCAGGGTGATGCTTTTCTATGCAAACCTCTCAAAATGACCCAAACTTCTTTCACTGAGTCCTTGCCCCAAACCGAATGCAATTGGAAACCCTCTCAGGACAATGCTTTCCACAGCCTTCTGTATCAGTTGATTATCATCCAGAGCTCTGGGTTTTTCAACACATTTATTTATTTATTTATTTGTTTGTTTGTTTATTTATTTTAGAGTATTTTTACCCCTCCTTTCTCCTTGGAAAAGGACCTAAGGCGGCTTACTGTAATGACGGATAACATACAGTCCAGTAACATTAAGACATGTTCAAGTATTTGAGGCAAGGAATTGAGTGACATCTTGCAGCATTAATAGACAACATTACATTAAAGCAAAACAGTTATAAGTAGTCATAAACACAAAGTCTATGTGAACCCACAAATTCATATAAAATACACATGGTAGTCCATCATTCAGGGAAAGCTTGCCTGAAGAGAAAGGTCTTTGCCTGTTTCCAGAAGGACAACACAGATGAGGCAGTCCTGGCCTCTAGTGGGAGGGAGTTCCATAGTCTGGGCGCAGCAGTCGAGAAGGCCCTTTCATGGGTTCCTACGAGACGTACCTGTGAGGGAGGCAGGATGGAGAGAAGGGCCTCTCCTGATGACCTTAGCACCCGAGCTGGTTCATACTGTGAGATTCGATCTTTGAGGTAGATAGGACCCAGGTCGTCCAGTGCTTTGTAGGTCAAGGTCAGCACCTTGAATTGTGCTCAATAGCTGATTGGCAGCCAGTGGAGCTGTTTTAATAAGGGTGTAATGTACCCCACCCCAGTCAGCAGTCTGGCTGCTACATTTTGAACCTGTTGAATTTTCCTGAGACTTTTCATCAATAGCCCCACACATAGCACATTACAGTAGTCCAGCCGGGACTTCACTAGGGCATGCGTCACCATGGCCAGAGCTGGCTTCATGTTTTATCTTCATCTCCATGCACTGACTCCATGCAAGGCAACTAAAGCCATGAAGCTTTTGTACAGACAGCATCCCACCAGCTGGAATCAACGGTGTTTTCACTTTCTCTTCATACTGACCCAGGCTCCCCGGCTCCCCTTCCCTCTTGGAACTCTTGGAACTCACCGGTTACTCAGACTTCACGGGAAACCCTCCTGGTGGCTGTGAAGGTTTGTTGTCAATACTCCGGGGTTCCAAGAAAAATTAAGATTGTCCATTCCTTCATTTATATTTTCCAATAAACTTTTAATAACAAAAGTAAACTCTGCTTCTTTCGCGTCGGTTTCTTTTACATGCTCTTCATCCACAACAATAACGTCAGACATAAACAGGTTGCCAACCGGGCTTAAACTGGGCGGGTTTATTCTCCCTTCAGAAACGGTATTCAACGAGGCGTTCCCCGCCCGAGACATTGGCTCCCACAGCATGGGTGGCAAGCCCACTGTGCCACTGGATTCTCCCTCTCTCTCGGAGCTGGTCTGCCTCTTCCTCTCCATGCCAGAACACTTGCTGGCCATCCTAAGGGCTTTACGTCAGTCAGCCATGTCCAGTCTTTATCCACCTCAACCTCAAACGTCCCTCTTCTCTCATCCCTCTTCAACGTCTGAGTTCCAATGTCCCTCAATGACCATTTTTCCTTCTCCTCCTCACACGCTTCTTTCCAACCCTCATCCTCGTGCTCCCCTCTGGTGCTCCTGCTATCTCCTGTCAATCTCAGATCCTTAAACCCAGCCAATCCATCCCCTACCCAAATAACTTTCTTTGCTCTCACTACACCTTGCTCTGGGTCTACTCCGCCTTCTGCTCCTTCTACTAAGTTATTATCTTCAGTCTCTTCCTATTGTCCTCGCTTTCTGTCTCTGTCAGACGGCGCACACTCTGTTCTCTCTTCCTTTAGCACTTCTTCCTCACAGTGGCCTTCCTGGAGCCCCTCGTCTGGCTCCAAACTTTTCCCCAGCATGCCATCTTCACTTTACGTTGCTTTAACTGCTAGGGCTGCTGGCTTGGCTGGGCCCATAACCTGTCTGGTGTGTTGGTGGACCATAGACTCTGTAGTCCACCCCAAGTAGCAGAGTCGCAGCTGTCTTAAGTTAAAGCACAACTTCTTTAGTGAAGACAAATAAGACTTCTTTGGTTCAGCATATATAGAGATTACACAGCTGGATAACTTTAAATCCAAGTTCAGCAACCAGCAGAGTAAATATCCAACCTTCAAGTTGTAGTACATCCAACAGAGAACTTCTAGCTTCTAAAACATCAATATAGCTGGCTCCCTGCCCTTTGCCTTTTTAGAGTTTCCCAGATGTGGTCCTTGTCTGTGTGGATCCCAGGATTTGCTCACTTCTAGCTCTTCATGAAGGACCCTTCATCCACTCATGGGGGAGCCCCGGTGGCTGCACCAAGCAAGCAGGATTACCTACTGCTCTCAGGACTTTTCCAGGCATATTTTTTTCTTTCCTCTCCAACTCACAGAGCATGGGAAAAGAGAAGCATGACAGAGCTAGGAGGAGGAGGAGGAGGAGGAGGAGGAGGAAATCTCGGCCCCAGTGAGAGAAGACAGAAGTTGGTGGGTGGGAGAGATAAAGTGGGACCTTTCCAGTCGCAAGCAAAATTCTAACCCAAGCACACAAATGCAGACATTTACCAGCCGACATTTGGTCCTAGCAGCATAACCTTTTTAAAGAAAAGGAAAAAATGAAAAGCCAAGGCAATATGCCCCACAAACTCAAGTCCCTCGTGGCTCATGGTAGCTTTTAAAACAGAGGGACAGGCCCACATTGAACAGACCTCATCCCACATCAAAGGACTCAGGACACTTCATGGAAAAGATTAGAACCCTAAAACTCAACCCCAGGGAGAGACTCATCAGCTTTGATGTAGTAACCCTCTTCACCAAAGTCCCAATCAAAGACACTTTAGCACTCATCCAACAGATCTTCCCAAAAGACATTAATTCCAACATTGCCTAATGACCAGCTACTTCCAGTGGGAGAATGACTTCTATGAACAGACAGATGCGGTTGCCACGGGGAGCCCTCTCAGATCGGTAATAGCAAAATTTTACATGGAACATTTTGAAAAACAAGCTCTGGATGCACCATAGTCTGGTTCCAATACATGGATAACACATTTGTAATTTGGAGCCACAGTGAAGATAAACTGGAAGAATTTCTAAACTACCTCAACAATATCCACCCAAATATATAATTCACCGTGAAAAGAAACAGAGAGGAAACTCCCATTCTTAGATGCCATGGTCATATGCAAACTGGACCTCCAATTAGGACACAAGGTCTACAGAAAACACACAGAGATAGATCAGTACCTACATAAAAATTCTACCCACCATCCACGAAAAAAGGGGTATAATCAAAACTCTTGTAGATCGTGCAAACTGAAATTGTAAAGCTGAATTCCTCAACACTGAACTCAGCCACGTGAATTGGGCCCTACAGGCAAATGGCTATTCCAAGAATGAAATCAAAAGAGCCATCAAACTGAAAAAACAACCCCAAACTGAAGAAGAAAAACAGCTTCCAACAAACAAAGTATTTCTGCCATACATAAAAGGAGTGTGGACTGCATGGACAAAGTGTTGAAAAAACACAGCCTATGAACAGTACTTAGACCCACCACAAGAATACAGCAGATGCTACGGTCACCAAAAGACAAAAGGAATCCACTCACCACTGCAGGAATATACCAGATACCTTGTAGTTGTGGCCAGGTATATGTTGGGACCACAAATTGCAGCATCCAGACCAGAATCAAAGAGCATGAAAGATACTGCTGACTAAAACAACCAGAAAAATCAGCAGTAGCAGAACACACCCTGAAACAAACTGGACATGAAATCCTCTTCCAGGACACAGAGGTACTGAACAATCACTATGCCAGACTGCACAGGGAAGCGATTGAAATCCACAAACACAAGCACAGTTTCAACAAAGAAAAAGAAAGTCTAAAAATCAACAAAACCTGGCTTCTAATACTGAAAACTACAACCTGCAAAGGGTCAAAGTTCCCACCCAGCCAGAAGCAACAGTTATCGGTTTACGCAATAGAACAGCTAATAACACCCATAAGGAGTGTTGCTACCCCTGATTGCATTGAAACTTCTTAATCCCTTCATCACAATACAATGACTAACACCTATATTCCTGCATACCACGTTTCCTCAACTTTAGAAACCCCAGTCTCATACACTGTATAACCCAGAGCACAGAGAGAACTCCTAGCTCCCCTGAGCTCCTTGCCTTCTGAAGATGCCGGCCACAGAGTATGGTGAAACGTCAGGAAGAAAAACTTCCAGAACACGAACAAACAGCCTGAAAAACTCACAACAACTATCAGACCCTGGCCATGAAAGCCTTCGAGAATACATTTAGAAAATCTGTTAAAACACATATTTCCAGGGAAGCTTTTCAAAATATTCTACCCACAATAGTTTATTGCTGACATGTTGTTTTATTTTAATTCGCTTTCTGACTGCTGTCACCTCAGGAGGGGGGAATATTTTTGGTCATTTTCTTCTTTCTTTGATGAAGGTTGGGGGTTAGATGTTTTTCTATGCATTTTTCCTGTATGGAAGCCACCAGGAGTCGTGGCATGCCACTAGATGGGTGGGGGAAAGTCTAATAAAGCATTGCTAATAAATAGGTAAAAAGCTAAGAGTGAAACATTCCCTTGTAGCCAAGGCAGGGGAGCGATCACAGAATCAAACCAAGGCCCCGATCATTCCAGGGACATATTCCTAGTTCTTTGCTGTGGAACCCACTTCTTTGCTCTTGCACACAACACCTTCCCCTGCTCCCTAATGCCAGGCAACAGGTGAGGAAGGGCCACACTGCCCATCGGGCACCTCCTTCCTCTTGGCAAGCCACAGCCAAGTTGACTTCCCAAGCTTGGTTGTGGGGGCAGAGCCAGGGGTGGAGGACACATTCCCCAGCAGGGCAGTCAGCTCTGCAAACAGCACATCCCCACCTCTGCTTCCGCCGGGCCTGGCGTGGCTGCACCCACACACGGCCCATCAGCATGGCAAGGTGGGGACAAAGAAACCCAGCCTGAACCCCTCATTGAAGCAAGTAGATGGTGGGCGAGTGGGCAGGCGGATGGATGGATGGATGGATGGATGGATGGATGGATGGATGGATGGA
>JAHTLZ010000309.1:450576-518089 GCA_023846285.1 Phrynocephalus versicolor | reverse complement strand
TATTATTATTATTATTATTAATAATAATAATAATAATAATAATAATAATAATAATAATAATAATAATAATAATAATAATAATAATAATAATAATAATAATAATAATAATAATAATAAATCAGGATCTCAAAATTGAACCTCAGAGACTCTGGCATAAACCGGTACAGGTGGTCCCAGTGGTAATTGGCACGCTGGGTGCGGTGCCCAAAGAGCTAAGCAAGTATTTAGAAGAAACTGGAGTTGACAAAGTCACCATCAGTCAGCTGCAGAAAGCCACCTTACTGGGATCTGCTCGCATAATTAGCCAATACATCACTGAGTTCTAAACGCTTGGGAAGCGTTCAACTAGTGATTGGTAATTTAAAATCCAGTGTAGATAGCTGTGTGGTTAATTAATAAGAATAAGAATAAGAATAAGAATAAGAATAAGAATAAGAATAATAAAGCACTGATCTTGCATGAAATCTAGTGCTGGAGTATCTCACTATCTCATAGTGGGGTGTCTCACTTTGTCATGATGGCCAACAAAATGTTCACACATGTTCAGAATAGTCATACTGAAGTATAAGTCAGAAATTCATGTTGTACCAGAACAATAGGTGGGCATTATTGGTGTCATAACTATTGTACTCTCCTGAATACACCCATCTCATCTGATTTAGGAAGCTAGGCAAGGTTGGGCATGGCTGGCGCTTAGGAGGGAAACATCAGACAGCCCTAGCTAAAATTCGGTTGCTTAGTATAATGTGTTGCATTACGTGTTAGTTCCGCTGAATCAGTAGATTCAATTTAAAAAGGATGTTGACAACCTTGAGCAGGTACAGAGGAGGGTGACCAGGATGATTGAGGGTCTGAAAGAAATGTCTTATGAGGAACAGCTTAGGGGACTGGGAATGTTTAGTCTGAGAGGGGATATGATAGCTAAGTTTAAATATTTGAAAGGATGTCATATGGAAGAGGGAACAGGTTTGTTTTCCATGGCTTCAGAGACTAGGACTCGGGGCAATGGTTTCAAATTACAGGAAAAGACATTCCATTTGAACATTAGGAAAAACTTCATGACGGTTAGAGCTGTCCAGCAGTCGAATAATATGCTGCCCCAAAGGAGGGTGGTGGAGTCTCTTTCTTTGGAGGTTTTTAAGCAGAGGCTGGATGGCCATCTGTCGGAAATATTGTGATGGGGTTCCTGCATGGCAGAGGGTTGGATGGGGTGGCCCTTAAGGTCTCTTCCAACTCTATGATTCTATGATTCTATGACTCACCAAATCGCCTCTGATCCAACGGGCCTGCTCTACCTGAGACGTATTACACTAAGCAATGCGATTCCCCCAGCCACTGGGTGCTTTTAATGGAGAGAGATTTTAGGTTAGTGACATAACGCTGACTCAGGTTTGGTCTCCAGATCCAAGAGACAGGGCTGGCAAAGAAGCCGGCTTAGTAGAAATCCACTTCCTGCGACTCCTGCCAATTTTTGAATTTCGGGTGGGAAAAAATTCATTACAAGATGTGAAAAGTGTTCCCTTCATCTGATATTTCTCCTCTTTTGGTATTTTGTTGACGTCAGAGAGATTATTGTTATTGTGCTGCTCGGGAAGAATCATTGAGATGTTGTACATTTCACTGTTTGACAAGAACTGGTTGACAAGGATCTCCAGAAGTTGAGTGATGGCAACTGGTCTTCTTTTCTTGTGAGATCAAAATGTTTCGATACTCAGCCAAGTAGCACGAGTAGTGAAACATTTCAATCTCACAAGAAAAGAAGCCCAGTTGCCAGGACTCAACGTCCAGATAACCTCATCTGGATGACTGAAAATCTTCACAGACGAGTTGATGAGGACTAATTTCCCAATCAATAAAAGAAGCCCCATCCTTAGTGCCTGCTTGCAAAGAAGGGCTTCTTGGAAGTATTATTATTAGTTTCTGGAAGTTGAGTCATGACAACTGGACTTCTTTTTCTTGAGAGATTGGAATGTTTCACTGCTCATCCAAACAGCTTCATCATTCGGATAAGCAGCACAACATTTCTATCTCTCAAGAAAAAGAAATCCATTTGCCATGGCTCAACGTCCAGATAACCTCATCTGGATGGCTGAGAATTTTCACAGACAAGTTGATGGGGACTAATTTCCCAGGATCATTGAGAAGGCCCACATTTTCTATTGTTCTTTTTTGCCTTGTTTCAGAGTGAGGCTCAACTTTATTGAAATCTTATTTCCTACAATTCATGTCTAACCGAAGCCCCCGTTCCCTTTTTGTCCATTCTCAACCGGCACTCGTAGATACTGGCAAGAGAAAGAATTAGGTTCCATGTACTCTAAGTTCTTAATAGATCTAAATAAACAGATTCTGTAGAAAAATAATGATGGGTTATATGAACAGAATTTAACTGATTAACCAGCATCATGACTGACTCAATACATGGCTGCCACACCACTGACTCTAACTACATGGAGTTCCCGTGGGAAAATTGTTGCAGTATAAATAAATAAATAAATAAATAAATAAATAAATAAATAAATAAGCATAACTTCGAGCACAGGCTGTTTGATTAAATAAGGGCAGGAAATGGGCATCGTCAAGCTATAAGACAGAGAGGGAACTAGGAGTTCTCTGTGCTCTGGGGTATAGAGTTTCTACACCTTGAGGGACATCTATTTTTAATAGCTGGCATATGCTTTTTATTTCAGAATCCTATGAGAGAATATTGAGACACATCACCAAAGAAGCTGATTCTGTGGTTGTAGCTGTTGAGTAAGTATCATATGACCTTGCTGTGAAATACCTATGAATCACCAAGGAGAACTTTCTTTATTAATCTGCATGGGTTTTTTTTGTTTGTTTTTTGAAGCAGTTGCATTTTACTTGAAGTATGAGAGTGTAATACTGACAAATTCTTGAATAAAGCCGCAGTAGATGTAGCTGTGCAAGCATTATAGGTAAAAACAAAATCAAAATGAAAGAACAAATGAAAAGTTGCGTACCAGATAAAGTCAGGCCACACACTCCAAGCCAAACTAGCTGGACCTGGAATGATGTGTATCAGGTTGGGATAAAAGCAGAATGAATAGATTGGGTTCCAGGGTGAAGCAAGCAAAAATTATACTTCTGTTTCAGTGCCCCATCCAATTGCACCAAGCAAACGGGATGAGGCACTGATCACATTGATCCACTTGTAAAGGGAACATAAAGGGTGCCGCCTGGTACTGGACCTCCTTGTTTGACATTGGCAGCCTTCCTTTCTTGTCATGTCTCATCTTGGCTCCAAATTTAATGACCATCAGTGCATACAAAAAGAATAATTTTTTAGTTTTCAAAGTGTTAAATTGACAACTTTGCCAACTGATTCGCATCCAAGGCATAGCCTCCAAATCTGGAATGGCCTACAGACTGAACCAAGGGACCCCAAGTGTCTCAACAATGCTGGTGCTGTGAACACACTCAGAAAGGATGGCTTAACTCTGCACCCCCTTCATCGGTGCCTTCTTTCTGCTTTCAGAGCACCCTATGAAAAGGTGGAGGCTGTACACGTGAGGAAGCACTCAGATTTCTCTTGGACTGTAGCTTGCCTCTCTAGTCTAGCCCAGTGTTAGCGAACCGATGGCACGGGTGTCAAAGGTGGCACTCAGAGCCCTTTCCTTTGGGCACCTGACATGGCCCCTTCACAGCCACCTGTATTCAGGTTAAATTGCTGTATTGGCACTTTGCAAAAAATTAGTGGGTTTTGAATTGTATTTTGGGCACTCGGTCTCTAAAAGGTCTGCCATCACTGGGCTAGACTAGAGAGGCAAGCTACAGTCCTAGAGAAATCTGAGTGCTTATAAATCTAGCTTATAAAGGAAGATTTGTTCCTCCAAATGAACCTGGAGGGTATCAAAAATGGAATAGGTATGGAATGGGGCTGCTTGTGGTTACGCCTGGTCAAGTCAGCTCTTACTTTGGGTGACCCTATGAATGAGTGGTCTTCAAAATGTCTGCTCCACTCTTAATGTGCTTACGATGTAGTGCGGCCCAAACAGTCATGATGCCATGTCTCTTTGGGTGCTTTTACACGACCTCTAAAATCCAGTGTCAACTTAAATTCGGACCAGAGATCGTGGGGGTTTGTCGCTCTTCCTGTGTTTCCACCCCTCCGCACTCAATTGTTCCTATCTGCGTGAGGGGAGGGAGAAAAAAAAGGGAGAAAAAATGCAGGCTCACCTCCGTCTGCGGTGGAAGCAGCCCCGAGCAGCCCTGTCGTCGTGATTCCTGTATCTTAAAGGGGTGGCGGGGACAAAAAAACAAACAAATTCACAGCCTTACAATGCACATCAGAAGATTTTTTACCTCCTGGAGGCCAGGTACTTGAAAAGTGCGCTCGGAGGCACTTAGGTGGGCGTAGTCGTACTTAATTTTTTTTAAAGTCCGGAGCTGGTGGGAAACCTTTTTAAAGCTCCGGATCTGGGAGCCCTTTGCCTCGGATTTTAGGGGTCGTGTAAAAGCGCCCTTTGTCTCCCATTAGCACACATGGCTCATTCCTTGTATGCATCAGATTAGAAGGTTTTGGTTTTTTTCCTTCCTGCACAAAAAGATTCACACTTTCCTTTCCACAGTGTATCCATTTTCATTCCTCTCCTTGAGGAAACCACACATGTATATATTAGTCTGTTGGGTGTGTGTTTAGCTATTTGAATCCTGAAGTGCAAGCGTGATTTCCTGAATGTTTCATATCCCCGGAACACAACACAGGCCTTACGAATACACCAGTTTCTCAGGCAAGGTGTGGTTTGCCTTGCAATCCAATACTGTACTTGAAAGTTCATAGAATCATAGAGTTGGAAGAGACCTCAAGGGCCATCCAGTCCAACCTCCTGCCATGCAGGAACCCCCATCACAGTATTTCCAACAGACGGCCATCCAGCCTCTGCTTAAAAACTCCAAGGAAGGAAATTCCACCACCCTCCTTTGTAGCAGCATCATCTACTGCCGGACAGCTCTAACCATCAGGAAGTTCTTCCGAATGTTCAAATGGAATCTCTTTTTGACTCAGATAATGAGCTATCAGCCCTGGCAGGCTTAGGTTTCACAGAAAGTAGTCCACTTCGTAGCATTCTAGGCTATGAACACGGCCAATCTCATTTTAACGACCGCTAAAGGCATAGTCCTCCAAAGCACCGATGTATACAAAGAGACAACTCTCTCTTCCTACACCAACTCTACACTGTTGTGTAGGTCCGATGGAAGAAACACAACTTCCATTGCTGTGTCTGAGACCTCTTGCATCACAGTCACGGTCATTTGGCCCTCATGCCTACTGGACAAAGCCACACAAGCTGATCCAGCTCACTCAAAAACACCTGTTGGACAGAGTCATTCAGTTGACTCCTCTTGTTATTCATCCTGTGGTGATGAATTAGCTTCTGGGCATTTTTTTACCCTTCAGCATGACTTCTCATGTGAAGAAGATGCTAATGAGAAGAAGCCCAACCAGGAGAGTCCCACCGCAGAGGCACCCTGATGCCTAACAGTCACCTGTCCTTGTTTAGCATCTTAGCCCTTACATGATGTGACGTTTCCCCAAAGATTCACTACAGGGTCATGCTTTCATCAGGAATAGGGCCCTCATGAAAGAGAGAAAACTCACTTCTGAGCACATGCCAAAGAAAATGCTCTGAGTGAAGGAAGGTGGCACTGACAGGAGGGGTTTGGATTTTGGAACCGTGGGACTCTTGGAACTACATGGAAGATGGCCAGCCACCAAATGATGGGTGGCTCTTCACGAGGACTGGGAAGAATGTGTGTCACCACAGCACAATGAACTTCTGGAAGCTCAGAAGAAAAGATAGGTGAAAGCTCATGGACAATCAAAGTAATCAACCAAGCAACATTAGCATGGCTCAATAACAATTGTCATAAAATCGAATGGAGGAAAGGTAACTACAAATCACACACTATCCAGAACTTCTATGTAAACGCGAGGAGTATACAAGACCTGAACATTGTATGGTGGTACCTCTTAAGACAAATGCCTTGTATGACAAAAAAACTCATAGGAAGTAAAAAATTTCCGTGAATAGGCATGCTTTGCATGACAAAAAATTCCCTACAGGATGCTTCACAAGAAAAAAAAATCCATTCTGCATGTACCCGGGAGGGAAACCCAGTTATTTTTGTCTTTATTTTAGCCTCCGGAATGGATTAATCTGTTCCCAATGCATTCCTATGGGAAACTCCATTTCGTAAGACAAAAATTTTGTAAAACAAAGCGACCCATAGCCTCTGGAACGGATTAATCCATTTCCAATGCATTCCTATGGGAGACTGTATTTTGTAAGAAAAAAAATCTTAAAACAAATTGACCCCTAGAATGAAATAAATTCATTTTAAGAGGTATCACTGTAGTTCAGGAGGGCAAATATGACTTGACGGGGACAGCAGAAACAAACAAACAAAATATCCCTAAATGACGCCTATGGGAAGTAGAAGGGAGGCCAGGCCACAAAGGAAGGCTATTCAGAGGGACCAAATGATTGCAGAGAAAAGCAATAGTGGCCCAGCTATTCAAGAGGAACAGAAAAATGGTAATGGACAACAGAGCCAAGGCAAAACTGCTCAATCACCTCCTTAACTTGATCTTCCTGCAAAGGGTTGCCTGTGACCCTCCAGGCAAACATGAAGGAGATGTAGAAGGACCAGACTGAGTCTAGAGTTTTGGATGTACAAACAGACAAGGAAGACCCAAAAACAAAAATGTCTAGGACCCCATGAAGGACAGCTACGAACATTTGAAGGACCTGGCTGAAGAACGCTCAGAACCACTCTCTGTTATTTTCTTGGAAGAAAATACAGTACCATGGAATTGTTCCATCATTCTCATGGAAACAGGAGAAGAGACAGATGACTGGAAGAGTGCTAACATTAATTGTTTCGGTGGGTCTGTTTAATTGGGAGCTCAAAAGGAATCAAAGAACTACCCATCTGTCAATCTGACATCAATGTCTGGGATATTTTTTTAAAAACAGATTATAAAGCAATTCTCTGCAAGTACCTTGAAAACAATGTGATAGAAACTAGAAACCAATTTGGATTGGTCAAGAGCCAATTGAGCTAGATTAATCTTGTCTCATTTTTTGAGCAGGTAACCTCCGGGTTCGATGGTGGGAATGCTCCAGATGTTATATAATATAACTTCAGGGGAGCCTTGACAAAGTGCCTCATGATAATCTGATTAGCAAAATAAACAGGTGTGGACTGGATAGAATTGTCAGGTGGCTACTCAGTTAATTGCAGGATTGTACTCAAAGGGCTGAAGAGTGTATCCTTCTCAAAGTGGGAAGAGGTGACAAAATGACTTCAACCTGAATATAAGCCAAAAGTGTGATGTGTCTGAAAATAGGCAAATGCTATTTTAGGCTGCCCTAAACCGCCCTAGTCTCCAAATCCCATGAAGTAGGTAATTCTCCTCTATGCTACACCCGTTAGAACTTCTCTTGAGTCCCGTGTCCAGTTCTGGGCACCACCCTTTAAGAAGAGTGTTGAGAAACAGGAACAGCTTCTAGAGTTCAGAGAAGGGCAACAAAAGACAGTTAAGAGGCAGGATCTGTTCTCGGTCATCCCTGAGTGCAGATTATGCAACAACAGGCTCAAGTTAGATTTTAGTTCAATAGCCAGGAAAAAGCCTTCTTCGCTGTCAGAACAGAACCAATTGAGTCGGAAGAGAGGGGAGTGCTTTAATTCCGGAGGCATTCAGGAGAAAATTAGAGGTTAGATATGCTTTGATAATTTTGACTCGATGCCTTTCTAAGTCTCCTTCTAATTCCACTGTTCCAAGATCCCCGTGATCCCTATGATTTGTACTTGGTACTGCTCTTAGAACAGTAGTGCTTAGCAACTCAGTATGGACGTCTGGACTTACTACATCCACATCCCTGAGTATTTGAGCTCCCAATTAAACAGACCCACCGAAACAACTTTGCTGGTTGAGAGGTCCCCTTGATTTCAGCAGGGTCCACTTTTGTTTGTACTAACATTGGTTTTAGCGGCCGTTTCCAGCGCCTCATTTCATTTCTGAACAACGGATCTGCTTGGAAATATGCGGTAAGAAAGACATATTCACCTTCAGTAGCAGTCTCCCAACATAGTGAGCTCTATGTATATACAGTGGTACCTCTTAAGACAAATGCCTCGTAAAACAAGAAAACCTCATAGGAAGAAAAAAAATCCAGGAATAGACATGCTTTGCACGAGGAAAAATTCCCTGTAGGATGCTTCACAAGAAAAAAAAATTCTGCATGTACCCAGGAAAAAAACCAGTTAGTTTTGTCTTTATGCTAGCCTCCAGAACAGATTAATCCATTCTCAATGCATTCCTATGGGAAACTGTGTTTTGTAAGACAAATTTTTCATAAAACAAAGCAACCCATAGTCTCCGGAACAGATTAATCAATTTTCAATGCATTCCTATGGGAAATCGCATTTCGTAAGACAAAATTTTCTTAAAACAAATTGACCCGTAGAACGAATTAAATTTTTTTAAGAGGTATCACTGTATTACACTTGGATCTATTATAAAAATTATACTCTAAGGTTCAGGACATGGAAACACCTCATTTCTCCTTTCCATCTCCAAAGAAGGCCACCCAGCTTCCTGAAAAAGAATTACATATTGAACCAAGTGAATTTATTTATTTATTTATTTATTTATTTATTTATTTATTTATTTATTTATATGGCTTGTATGAAGCCCACTACCCAAAGGTCTTTGGGTGGCTCACAATCAGAGTTAACAATTTAGACAATTAAAACATCAAATTGAATAAATTTAAAACAATAAAACATTTAAATACAATAAATACAATATATTAAAACACTGCACTAAAATTGCCATCAGGACCCACAATAATCAGTTAAAAAGACTTCTTGTACAGGAATGTTTTTACCTGGCGCCGGAATGACATCAATGTTGGTGCCAGGCGGGTCTCGCTTGGGAGGGCATTCCATAATCTGGGGGCAGCTGCCGAAAAGGCCCTGTTCCTACAAGCCATCCCTTTCACCTCCTTGAGGGATGGCTCTTTCAGGCGGGCCCTCTGGCTAGATCTTAATTGCCGGGTAGGTTCATATGGAAGGAAGCGGTCCTTCAGGTATCTAGGTCCTAAGCCGTTTAGGGCTTTATATGTCAAAACAAGCACTTTGAATTCGGCTCGGGCAGCAACTGGTAACCAATGGAGGTTATACAAAATCAGTGTAATGTGTTCCTTGGTGGCCCCACCACTCACCAGCCACGCAGCGCGATTCTGAACCAGTTGCAATCACCAGACCGTCTTCAAAGGCAGCCCCACATAAAGAGCATTGCAGTAATCAATACGGGATGTTACCAGTGCATGCATAACTGTCATAAGGCTCCGTTCATCTAGGTAGGGACGCAGCTGGTATATATTCCGCAGCTGGACAAAGGCACCCCTGGCCACCGAGTCCACCTGGGCTTCCAGAGTTAGACCGGGGTCCAGGAGCACCCCAAGCTACGGACCCTGTCCCTTAGGGGGAGTGCAACCGCATCCAGGACAGGGAACTGGCCCTCTAACCTGTCCAGCGAAGCACCCACTAACAGTATTTCCGTCTTGTCTGGATTGAGTTTCAATTTATTAACCCTCATCCAGTCCATTATCTGGTCCTGACACGAGTTCAGAACAGAAACCGCTTCACCTGGATTGGTGGAGAACGAGAGGTAGAGCTGAGTATCGTCAGCATATTGCTGACTCCTCAGCCCAAACCTCCTGATGACCTCTCCCAGCAGTCCCATGTAGATGTTGAACAGCATGGGAGACAATATAGAGTCCTTCCATCCGCGGAAGCCCAGCCCAAGAGCCAAACCCAGACAAACATCTTGTCTTTTGACAGTATTCTTGATTCTTGGGGAAAGGAAGTAATGTTATGAATTTTAATTAATGTGTTGATCTATAGACTTTGATTTGGATCCAAAATAGAAATCGAAAATGAAATCAATACCACTTAAAACGGTTGTGCTTTCAAGAGATCTGCTCTGTATATGACTGCCTAAACCTGACTATATTCTTTTCTAAGTTATATCTATGTAAAAGGAAAATAATTCTAAAGTGAAATATATGAAAATAAGTGAACAATGGATAATAGAGTACAGGACCACCCCCATATCTGCTGATTCGCCATCCACCGATTCAGTTATCTATGGCTGGCGATCAGCGGGCGGTGGGGGGTGTTGGGGACAAAAGCTGTGTGCTGCACTGCCTGGGTGGCGGACTGGGCAGCACTTTTGCCCCCAGGACCCCACCACTCCCGCTGGGCAGGTCAGCAGACTAGGCAGGGGGAGAGAGAGCACCTTCCTACCACCCGATCGGCCTGAAGGTACCGCAACATGGCAGACCGGGGGAAGTGAAGGTGTGCTCTCCCGGCGCCTGGTCCACCAACCTTCCCAGTGGGAGTGGGTTAGAGTGCTGGGGGCAAAAGCCGTGGGGTGAAGCACTCTTGCAGGGCAGATCAGTGGCCCTTCACGCTGCCCAGTTTTTGGGGGCTGTTGAGAGCAAAAGCTTTCACCCCCGGGCACACCACTACCCCTGTCATCACCATCATCCCCAGATACGAGTGTTTGCTCTTATCCGTGGATTTTGGTATCCATGTTGTGGCCCAGGACTGATCTCTGATGGATATGGGGGCCGTACCGTAAAAGGTATATTGGCTTGGACCCAATTGTTAGTCCTATCAATTGAACCAAGGGAACATGCAGAAGTATTGATTTACTGTGGGCCAAACTATACAGTAGGACAAGCATGCATTGATCCACTGCGAATTCACACCTGGAAATCAAATAACTCAGGATGAATTCACTTTAGCCCTCCAGACAAGGGTCAGGAGATGGGGGGGGTGGAATTGTCAACCAGCCCTTGTTTACAGCTTGTTACGGCATCTTCTGCTGTAGGTGTCCAAATTTATAGGCAGTAATGGCTACAATAGAAGCTATCTTAACAAGCTGCCAACAAAGGCTTATTGGAAATGTCCCCCCCCCTTGTGCTTTCTGTTGTTGCCATTATTGCTGCTGCTGATTTCCTAGGTGCTGTAGCATAAACGTAGTTCTAACATTAGCACAAAGCTTTGAAAGAAAGAAGAAATAAAAGGTTTGGAGACAAGCGGTGTTCAGAGAAAAGGAACTGAAACCCCCCAAGGCTTCTTCTTGGCTTCTTTTTTTACCATGCTGCAAACCACCCACACCCTTGCACACCCTTTTCTGAATCACTGGAACGACAGTGAAAGAATTTGCTTGAGGAAAGAGGAGAAACCCTAGCAGCAAAGGCAAACTGGGGAGGGGGGCGCTCAGGCCTGAGTTGTACTGATGTTATGCAGTCAATGGACTCATGCAGCCAATGGAAAACAGGTATGAATATGATGGTTCCAATCCTGGAGCGTTTTCCAGGTTGCTTGTCCATCTAATTGCCTCCTCAGATGAGAGCCTGTCAGTATAGTTCCCTGTCAACAGCAACTAGATTTAGGCCAAATTCTTCAACCAATTGTACATCTAACCGAGCAGTGTTGTTCTTTTTAGATATGGTCTGGGACCAGAGAACCCTTACCCAAACCAATATGACCAATGTTTCAAGGCAACAGTGCACTTTATGAAACACGTCAACCATTACCATGTAGATGCATCTCGCATTTCTATTGGAGGCGACAGCTGTGGAGCAAATTTTGCCACACGGATTTGTCAGTTGCTGGTGGAAAGGCCTGATCTCCCCAAAGTGCAGGCCCAAGTTTTGATCTACCCAGGACTGCAGGGCATGGACTTTTATTTGCCGTCCTACCAACAGAACAGCAAAGTTCCTCTCATGTGGAGGGACACCGTCATCTATTTTTGCTGCCTGTTCCTGAATAAGTCGACCTCCATCATCAAGGATGTGCTCGAAAGCTGTCACGTTCCAGAGGACATTCGGTTGAAGTATCAGAAATGGGTGAACGCAGACCTCGTCCCCAAAGAATTCAGAGCCAGAGGCTACAAGCCCCAGGCCCCTGGCTTATATCAATTTAAACCCGAAGTGTACCAGGAAATGAAAGAAATCTTGCAGGAAACATTTTCACCCCTTTTCGCCCAAGATGAAATCATCCGCAAACTCCCACAGACGTACATATTGACTTGTGAGTTTGATGTTCTCAGAGATGACGGACTGCTGTACAAGAGACGGCTGGAAGGCAACGGGGTGCCAGTGACGTGGACCCACATTGAGAATGGCATCCATGGCATCGCTGTCCTTTATGGCTATGGGTTCCTGTCGTTTCCCTCCGTAGAACGGATGGTGAATGACTTTACAGCATTTATCAAAAGCTTGTGAGCCTTGTTGCGAGGGTGGCGGGCTGTGTATGTTGTATGTTGTTTGTTTTTATATTGTTATTTATTCTCTGTTGGGTTGGGGTTTGGGGCAATTGTTTAGTTGGTATACTGTTGTACACCACCCAGAATTGCTGAGGGAAAGTCGGGTGGTCAACAAATGCAAAAATAAATAAAATAAATAAATAAATAAATAAAGACACCAAAAGAGCCAAACTGGGCCTGCGTAGAATTTTTTCCCTAGAGTCGCCAACATTTTGTATTTACAGCAGCTGCCGTTTCTGCCCAGAATATTCTAGTACACAGCTGGGTCTGGGAGGTGGTGGAGGAACCAAGAAGGTGGCCAGACCACTCACACCCTTGGGGTGTCCCTTCCTCTCCTACATAGAATCATAGATTCACAGAATCATAGAGTTGGAAGAGACCTCCAAGGGCGATCCAGTCCAACCCCCTGCCATGCAGAAACCCCATCACAATATTTCCAACAGATGGCCATCCAGCCTCTGCTTCAAAACCACCAAAGAAGGAGACTCCACCATCCTCCTTTGGGGCAGCATATTCCACTGCCGAACAGCTCTCACTGTCATGAAGTTCTTCCGAATGTTCAAATGGAATCTCTTTTCCTGTAGTTTGAAACCATTGCCCCGAGTCCTAGTCTCTGAAGCCATGGAAAACAAACCTGTTCCCTCTTCAATATGACATCTTTCAAATATTTAAACATAGCTATCATATCCCCCCTCAGCCTTCTTTTTGAAAGGCGAAACATTCCGAGTTCCCTAAGCCGTTCCTCATAAAACATTTCCTCCTGACCCTCAACCATCCTGGTCGCCCTCCTCTGCACCCACTCGAGGTTGTCAACATCCCTTTTTAAATTGAGGTGCACAGAACTGGACACAGGACTCCAGGTGGGGTCTGACCAGAGCAGAATAGAGTGGTACTATCACTTCCCTTGATCTAGACACTATGGTTCTGTGGATGCAACCAAGAATCGCATTGGCTTTCATGGCCATGATTGAAAATTGAGAATGCGTGTATTTTGCCTTTACATACAGTATATAAAAGTTGTGATTCCTTTATGAATCCGATTGAGTGTGACAATGAGGAGGATTCACATTTAGGTATTTTATTTCTCTATTTATTTACAAAACTCTTGTAATCCCATATTTAAATAAACACAGCTGAAGTTTATTGTAATTATTTGTAAATGGCAGAGGCATCCATTTCAGGGCACCCCTCAGTCTTTATGTCCTCTTTTATCCTTCCTATATTTTCCCACTGTCTTTGTTCTGAGCTGTCAATTCTATGACCTAAATACAGCTTACACTTCATCATCACACGTCACACCATGCTGGCTTTCTTACTCACCCAATACATGAGATGATACCTCTTGAGTTCACATGGTTGGTCATTCTTATTCTCCTACCTATCTAGCACAGCCAAATCCCACACATTCTCTCTGATGCCAAGAGACCTATTATTGCCTTCACAAGCTAACCTGAAGAAGCGTCATTTCTTGAGGCGAAAATTACTTGCACCATGTTTTATAAGTGGTTTTGAACGCCAGGTGGCACCAGGGAACCACGAAAGGTTGACCCAGGCAGCTGGGATGGTCAGGCCTCGGAAAGATGTGATGAGGCCTTGTGTGTTTGAGAAATCAGGTTTTGAAGGACTCCCGAGCTGGAGACCTCCGGACCAAAGAGCAATTCAAGGCAAATCCATTTGCAAATTCCGGGAGAGAACCTCCCACTGAGACATTCATAAACAAGCCGCATCTGTTTCGACCCTTTGCCCAATTTTCTCTTGACTTCATTTCATTTGCAATGAAGCTGATGGAAAAGCTCTTTCTTTTTACCCCAAACCCTTCAGGGACCAGGCAGGTTTGCTGTGCAAGTAAAAGGGTAAGGCCATCCCACCTTCCCTTGCCTCCGCTCTTCCAGGGGTCCCACCTATGATCACTTGAAAAGAAAGCTGCCACCTGCTGCTAAGTTCGATTCTCTTTCCATTCCCAAAGTATTTACAGTAATGTTTAAATATTTGAAAGGATGTTACATTGAAGAGGGAACAGGTTTGTTTTCCATGGCTTCAGAGACTAGGACTCAGGGCAATGGTTTCAAACTACAGGAAAAGAGATTCCATTTGAACATTAGGAAGAACTTCATGACAGTGAGAGCTGTTCGGCAGTGGAATCTGCTGCCCCAAAGGAGGGTGGTGGAGTCTCCTTCTGTGGAGATTTTTAAGCAGAGGCTGGATGGCCATCTGTCAGAAATACTGTGATGGGGGCCCCGCCCGGGCGGGGGGGGGGGGTTGGACTGGATGTCCCTTGAGGTCTCTTCCAACTCTATTATGAGTCTATGATTCTAGTGGAAATGACCCTGCAGGTCCTACTGCTCTTTTGCATTCCTCTCCTGAGCAAGGACCTTCTTTCTCCTCGGTCCCTTCCAGCTGTGCAGTTCAAAGGGCATCATCTCCTCCTGCTCTGCCTGAATGAGCTCTTATTGCTATCCTTGGCCTCTGCCACGGGACGGCCCCAGCCCATGGTCTCAGTGCAGAGCCCCTCCTGCTGCCCAATGCCAGCATCATTTAAAGGGCCTCTTGGACCCAGCGACATCAACCTTCCCACAGACGTGTGTTTTCTGCAGCAAGATGCCCTGGACTGTACTCGGGTGGGATAACACGGCTGACTTCTCATCGTGCAACCAATCCTGCTAGTTACAAAACCACGGGAAGGCTTTGTGCCGAGGGGGCCATGCCCCATAAATCGGTCAGAATCTGGCTCAGTGGCCTGAGTTGGAAGACGCAGGGCAGGATTCCGCGCATGGCTGATGCCTGTTGCTGCAGACTGGCTCTAAGAGACAGACGGAGACTTGAGATTGACACAAAAGCCAAGTGAAAGAGTTGGAGGGCAGTTTCTGGCAGGAGGCATTTGCATGGTTGACAATGGTCCCATCAAGAGACAAGGCCCATGGCCGTCAAACCAGGGGCACCAAGGCCCATGGAGAAGTGACTATGGAGAAGTACTGTATATGCGCTGTAGTGGCATTCTCTGGCTGGGCCACTCCCGACAAATGCTGAAGCCAAGTAATTTTTCCCAAGGCTGGGGGCAGGTGTCTAGCCTCAAGACGGCTGAGGTGAGAGTGACAAAGAAACAGACACCAGAGACATTTCTTCCACCTGAGCAGGCAGAGCACTCTTGCAACACAAAGGTTATGAATGTTATCAGGTTGTTGTCTAGAGGGGAAATAAAAAAGCAGGCATTTATCCAGAAGGAGGCTGGCTTGGAGAAGGGCAGCGTCAGAGACACACAGAAGGATTCCCCACCACCAGTGCCTTCCTCACCCTGCATCCTTCTTCTCTACGGGAAGAGGAAAGCAAGGAGGCTGGAGAAGACACTCCCCTCCCCCAAGGAGGTTGCCGTGCCTGCCCTGGCGCCGGCGCAGAGGCCATCAGCAACGTGCCTTCTGATTTTGCACCAGGACCAAGCCAAAAACCCTGCCCTGAACTGACAGAAGTCCAGCTGGGGCCGTAACCAATAGGAACCGTGGGCTGGCAGTGCCAACACAGCATGGCACACACACAAAGCTTAGAGTTAACGTTGGCCAACAGACCGTGCTTTTATCTGCAACGCCACCAAAAGGAAGGGGGTAAAGTAGAGGGAAAACAGGAAGGATGAATAAATAAATAAATAAAAGCATCTAGAGCCCTAATTCTGACCTTGGCTCTTGGGTCCAAATGAGGAACACACACATTCATTCACAATCTCTGATGTGGCCTCTGCTCTCCTCCTCATGCCTCTTTCTCTCCTGGGCCATTTTCCCTCCCCATATCCCCCCCACACCCCTTCTTTTCCCTCTTCCCCCCTTTATTCCTTGTTGAACAGGGGCATCTCTCTCCTCCTCCCCAACTCCCCAAACCCTTTGTAGCGCAATCCACCTCACACTCAAAAGTAAGCGAGACAAGAACCGAGAAACATATAGAAGACACGAGTCCTCGCTCACACCTGCGATAAATAGCTCTCGCTTCATACGGCGGCCACACAACACCTGGGGGGGGGCTGACTGCCAGTGCCCTCACTCTGCACCCCAGACCCGAGTCCCACCTCCAGCGCCACCTCTATCTACACAAGAGCGGCCGTATTGGCTGAGAAGGAAGGTGGAGCTGCTGTGCTGAGGTCCATGCCTGGAGGGGAAAGGGAGAGGGAGCCAAACAATTAAGTACACTGGTACCTCTGATAACGAATTTAATTCGTTCCCAGAGGCAATTTGTTATCCGAAACAATTTGTTATCCAAAACATAGCTTCCCATTGAAATGAATGGGAAACCGATTAATCCATTCCAGAGGTCAAAAAGAAAGGCTAAAAAGCTGTCCCCCCCCCCAGACCTCTTTATAAAGTGCACTTTAAAGGCATGCAGTGCTGGAACACAAACCCCCAGAACTAGCTCCCTACCTTTCCAAGTTCGAAAGATCCAAATTCATCAGCAAAAAAATGTCCAGAATGGCTCCAAAACACCATTAAGAAACGCTCTAACTCCTCACACGCCTTCACAAACTGTGGGGTGGGTGTGTGCAATGCATCCTGGGTACACTTTTTTGCAAGCATTTTGAAACATTTGTTATCCGAGGCAGCCCTATACCTGGAAATTTCAGTTTGTTATCCGAAACATTTGTTATCCGAGGCATTTGTTATCCGAGGTATGACTGTACAAATAAACGAATGCTTAAGGGGCTAGCTAGCTGAAACCGGAGAGGTGCCGCCCTTCGGGAGTTTGGATCCCAAACCTTCCCAAAGCAAGTACCAACATCTTAGGACCATGAAAGTGGAGTGGAGCCGATACGCCCATCCTTCTCCTGGCTTGCAGCTGCATTCAAAAGGAAGGGGTGGGGGTGCACGTCAGGAGGGTTCCAGAGCACATCCTGCCACCAGTCAAATCCTGCTTAGGAAAGACTGCCTGGTTCATCCGTCCTGCCCCCCCCCCACCTGTCTGTGCTGGATCTTTTCCACTATCAGTCTCACAATTCTCCATTCTGGGAGCAATCTGACTGACAGATTGGGGCTCACCTTCTATCCCAGATAGAAGGGGAAGCTGCCCGTCTCCCGGTTAATGCCTGCCCCTCTGGGAAGGATGAAACCAGATACCCCATGCGTCAGACAAGTATGCCAGGGCATTGAAAGTGCTTGGGAAAGCATGTGACCCGATGCGTCAGAGAAACAGATGCCTTTGCCCCTGACCTCAAGTAACCACCAGGTAACAATAGAAAGCAAAGTAAAGAAAAGCAACGAGCATATATCCAATCATCTGCTGTGCAGGTTGACTTTAACATACACTTTCCTCAAGTGTGCGTGGGTGCGTGGGTGTGTGTTGTGTCGGTGTATGTTGCACTAAATTCAGTGAGGCCTCCTCCCTGGAAATCACAGTGTTTCTGCAAAAAAATCTTTATCCCGCCTTTACATGTTCTTCCCTGTATTTTGATGCTGTTTTCGTTTTGCTTTTGGGCCACTTGCTGGGTTCTTTCTTTTTTAAAAAATTGTATTACAGTGGTCCCCCGCCCTTTCACAGTTCATATACTGTGGTCCTGCTATATGCGAGACCGCAGTACCCTGAAAGGGCTTGAGGGAGAGGGGAAGGTTTTGGGGCTTTTAAAATCTTCCCCTACTTCCCCAAGCCCCGGGCTCCACCTGATTGGCAATGGGGTGGGGAAACAAAAGGTTTTTCTCCCCCACTCCAGCACCAGTCAGCTGGAGCCCGAGGCTTGCCTCCCTGAGGTATCACAGGCTGCTTCTCCCCACCCCCTCGGGGTACTGGGAAGTGGCACGCGATGTTTAAAAGGCTTTCGGCCACGGAGCCAAGCGCATGGCTCCGCAGCCAAGAGCCCTTTTTAAAGATCGTGCGTCACTCCCCCACACCCCCAAGGGTGCTGGCGAGTGGCGCACAATGTTTTAAGGGCTCTCAGCCGCGGAGCCAAGTGCTTGGCTCCATGGACAAAAGTCCTTTTTAAAGATCACGCACCGCTTCCCCACACCCCCAGGGGAGCTGGTGAGTGGCGTGCAATGTTTAAAATTGTGCTCCCCCCACCTGACCTGCATCACATATCTTGGATTTTCAATGATCGCGGGTTGGGTGGGTCCCTAACCCCCGCGATAGACGGGGGTTACTGTATTGTTTTGGATTTATTATTTTCTGCATCATTTTCAATGTTTGTTTATGTGTGTTGAGTTCTATGTAAACCGGCCAGAGTTCCTTTGGGAAAATCGGCACGGTGTAGACATATAATGGAACACGGAAATGAGCACTGACCGGATACCTCCTAAACATCCTTCCTCCAAAGAGACTCAAATTAGCTGCTTGGTTTACAGGGGAGTTGGCAAAACTGAAATGGGTAGCCCATAAAGTCGCAAGGTGTTGGCGGAAAACCAAGATTGAAACAGACAAAGAAAAAGTGAAAGACCTTTGGAAGGCCTCCTCCAAGGCAGTGGAGACAGCAAAGAAATCATTTTTCTCTACCACCATTGATTTGACACAAAATCGCCCAGGGCAGCCAAAGGCGGATAACACAGACCACTCTGTATCTTGCTGCAAAGAATTTGCACAACACTTTACAGGCAAAATTGAACAGATCCGGGCTACCTTGGATGCAGCTATTGATCCAGGTCCAGCGCCTTTAAATTCAAGGTACTGGCTTTAGTTTATAAAACCCTCCATGGCTTGGGCCCGGACTACCTGGCAGAGCGTATCGCCCAACGATCAACCTCGGCCCGACCAGTCTGGCACTTGCGAGCGCAAACACTCCAGGTCGCCACCCCTAGAGAGGCCCGGAAAACTGCCACCCGTAACCGGGCCTTCTCGGTGGCGGCCCCCTCGCTGTGGAACACCCTTCCGAGTGATGTGCGCTCTGCAGAGTCCCTGCTGGCCTTCTGTTGAGCTCTTAAAACCTTGCTCTTTCGAGAGGCCTTTGGTGACCAAGTGTAACTTACACAGTTTTTTTTTAAACCCGCCATCTGCCATCATTGCCATTATTTTTAAAGATGTTGGGCCATTGAGGTCTCTATTATGACTGTGAAGGGTGCTAGCAGTGCTTATTTTAATTTCCTGCTGGTCTGTCGTATTGTATTGTGTATTGACACCGTTTATTGTATCTTGTATTGTATCTTGTATTGTACCCTGACCATTGCTGCACCGGTCAGATTGCTGGAAGCCGCCCAGAGTTCCCTTGGGAAGATGGGCGGGGTATAAATCCAACAATAAATAAATAAATAAATAAATAAATAAATAAAACACCCTGTCCTCCTTGTCCTGTATTCATGGATGACTTTCAGCTCCTACAGCCGGATGATGTGGTCAGGACCCTTGGGAAGATGAGGGCCACCACATGTCTGTTGGATCCTTGCCCCTCATGGATCATAAAAGCTTCCAGAGAAGGTATGGCAGACCCGTTAGGAAGAGTAGTGAATGCCTCCGTACAACAGGGCAGGATTCCAGCATGCTTAAAGGAGGCAATAGTAAAACTGCTGTTTAAGAAGCCCTCCTTAGGCCCAATGATACTGAACAATTACCGACCAATATTGAATATCCCATTCTTAGGGAAAGTCCTAGAGCGAGTTGTGGCCTCGCAGCTCCAGAGGTTTCTGGATAAGATAAACTACCTGGATCCATTTCAGTCTGGCTTCAGGTCTGGCTATGGGACTGAGACGGCACTGGTTGCATGACCGATGCAGGGAAATGGATAGGGGATCTGTTTCCCTTTTGGTCTTACTGGACCTCTCAGCTGCTTTTGACACTATAGACCATGGCATCCTCCTAACTCGTCTCTCTGAAATGGGAATTGGGGGCACTGCATTATGTGGTTCCAGTCCTTCCTACAGGATAGAATGCAGAAAGTGGTGTTAGGTGATTCATGTTTGCCACCACAGCCGCTGACCTGTGGAGTCCCCCAGGGTCCTGCTCTGTCTCCTATGTTATTTAACATCTATATGAAACCACTAGGGGAGATTATCAGGTCTTTTGGGGTTAAGTGCCACAAGTATGCTGATGACACCCAGCTCTACCTCTCGTCACCTCCGGATTCTAAGGGAGCTACTATCTCAACTTTACACGAGTGTTTAGCTGCAGTAATGAACTGGATGAGGATGCAGGGGGAGGGAGAAAATTCTCTTAACGGGAGAGATTCAGAAGGGGTTGTGGTGAATACCCCAAACGTTGAAATAGGAGCAGGACAAAAAGTAGAGCAGACCACCAGTGAGAGGAAAAGCAGGGTAAGCAAAGGACAGGTCAGAAGTGCTCGCAGCCTAATATGTCTCTACACCAGTGCACAGAGCATGGGGAACAAACAAGAAGAGCTGGAACTCCTAATACACCAAAATAAATATGACATAACTGGCATCACTGAAACATGGTGGGATGAGACGTATGATTGGAATGTGGCCATTGGTGGGTATAACTTGTTTCAAAAGAACAGGCCGACTAAGAAAGGAGGAGGTGTAGCTTTATATATTAAGGACATTTACACTGCTGAAGTAATACAAAATAAACAGCAGGAGAAGCAGGTTGAGAGTATTTGGGTTAAAATCAGGGGTGTAAAAAACAGGAGGGATGTCACTGTAGGAGTATATTATAGACCCCCAAACCAGCCCGAGGAGTGTGATGATGCCTTCTGTGAGCAGATGGCCACACAGTCAATAGGGAGAGATGTTGTAGTAATGGGCGATTTTAACTATCCTGATATATGCTGGCAGTCCTACTCAGCTAGGAATGCAAGGTCTAACAAATTCCTAACTGCCCTTGCAGACAATTTCATGGTCCAGAAGGTAGAGGAGGCAACCAGAGGCAAAACCATTTTAGATCTGGTCTTAACCAATAAGGAGGACCTTGTAAATGGGGTCGAAGTGGTAGGAACGTTAGGTAAAAGTGACCATGCCCTCTTGGAATTTGTTATACAGTTGGAAGGTGAAGCTAAGCATAGTCAGACAAGAATCCTGGACTTTAAGAAAGCCAATTTTTGTAAGCTTAGGGAATTATTGGCTGTGATTCCATGGACTGAAACACTGAAAGAGAAGGGAGTCCAAGATGGATGGGAGTTCCTTAAAACCGAGATATTAAAGGCACAATTTAAAACTGTTCCAACAAGAAAAAAAATAGGAGAGGTCTAAAGAAACCACAATGGTTTACTAAAGAACTTTCAACTCAGCTGACTATAAAGAAAAACAAGTACAAGGAATGGAAAAATGGGAAATGCACCAAAGAGGAATATAAACAAACAGCTAATATATGCAGGGGGATGGTAAAAAAAGCTAAAGCACAAAACGAACTTAAACTAGCCAGAGACATTAAAGATAATAAAAAGGGTTTCTTTAGTTATGTCCGCAGCAAAAGGAAAAATAAGGAAGTGATAGGCTCTCTGCATAGCAATGATAATCAGTTACTAACGGGAGACAAGGAAAAGGCAGAACTACTCAACACTTTTTTTGCCTCTGTCTTCTCCCAAAAGGAAGAAGGAGAACCGCTGGGACAAAGAGTAGATGAGGCAGGACGGGAATTGCAACATAGAATAGGTAGGGAGATAGTACAGGAACATCTGGAAACATTAAATGAATTTAAGTCTCCTGGGCCAGATGAGTTACACCCAAGGATATTAAAAGAACTGGCAGAAGTAATTTCAGAACCATTGGCAATAATCTTTGAGAAGTCCTGGAGAACAGGGGAAGTCCCCATCGACTGGAGGAGGGCTAATGTTGTCCCCATCTTCAAAAAGGGGAAAAAAGAGGACCCAAATAATTACCGCCCAGTCAGCTTGACTTCAATTCCCGGAAAGATCCTAGAACAGATTATTAAGAAATCAGTCTGCAATTATCTAACAAACAATGCTGTCATTACAAAAAGTCAACACGGGTTTCTTAAAAACAAGTCATGCCAGACTAATTTGATCTCTTTCTTTGATAGAATTACAGGCATGGTAGACAAGGGGAATGCTGTGGATATTGCTTATCTGGACTTTAGCAAGGCCTTCGATAAGGTTCCCCATGGTATTCTTGCTAAGAAGTTAGTAGGAAGTGGGATAGATAGTGCTACAGTGAGGTGGATTTGTAATTGGTTGACTGATCGCACGCAAAGGGTGATCATAAATGGCCTCTCATCATCTTGGAGAGACGTGACCAGTGGGGTGCCCCAGGGTTCTGTTTTGGGTCCAGTGCTCTTCAATATCTTTATTAATGACTTGGAGGAAGGAATAGAGAGTATGCTAATTAAATTTGCAGATGATACCAAATTGGGAGGGGTTGCTAATTCCCTAGAGGATCGGATGAAAATCCAAAAGGACCTCGACAGATTAGAAGACTGGGCCAAAGCTAATGGAATGGATTTCAACAGAGGGAAATGTAGGGTGCTACATCTAGGTAGAAAGAATGAATTGCACAGATATAAGATGGGGGACACTTGGCTAGAGAATAGTACCTGTGAAAGGGATTTGGGGGTCTTGGTGGACCACAAATTGAACATGAGCCAGCAGTGTGATGCGGCGGCCAAGAAAGCCAATGCGATTCTTGGTTGCATCAACAGAACCATAGTGTCTAGATCAAGGGAGGTGATAGTGCCACTCTATTCTGCTCTGGTCAGACCCCACCTGGAGTACTGTGTCCAGTTCTGTGCGCCTCAGTTTAAAAAGGATGTTGACAACCTCGAGCGGGTGCAGAGGAGGGTGACTAGGATGGTTGAAGGCCTGGAAGAGATTTCTTATGAAGAACGGCTTAGGGAACTGGGAATGTTTAGCCTATCAAAAAGAAGACTGAGAGGGGATATGATAGCTATGTTTAAGTATCTGAAAGGATGTCATATTGAAGAGGGAACAGGTTTGTTGTCCATGGCTTCAGAGACTAGGACTCGGGGCAATGGTTTCAAACTACAGGAAAAGAGATTCCATTTGAACATTAGGAAGAACTTCATGACAGTTAGAACTGTTCGGCAGTGGAATATGCTGCCACGGAGGGTGGTAGAGTCCCCTTCTTTGACGGTATTTAAGCAGAGGCTGGATGGCCATCTGTCGGAAATCTTGTGAAGGGGTTCCTGCTTGGCAGGGGGTTGGACTCGATGGCCCATGAGGTCTCTTCCAACTCTATAATTCTATGATTCTATGATTCTATGATTCTAGGATGAACAAAATGAAACTAAACCCAGGCAATACAGAGGTGCTCCTGGTCGAAAGGAAGAACAAGGGATAGGAATGCAACCTGTACTGGATAGAGTCATCCTCCAATTGAAAAAAGAGGTGTTCTTTGACTCATCCTTGAGCTTGGATGCCCAGGTCTCGGCTGTGGCCAGGAACGCATTTCCACAATTAAAGCTAGTACGCCAGTTACGTCCGTTTCTTGAGAAACCAACTCTAGCCACAGTGACACATGCCCCTAGTGACATCCCGGCTAGACTACTGTAATGCACTCTATGTGGGGCTACCAATGAAAAGCCTCAGGAAACTTCAACGGGTCCAAAATGCAGCAGCCAGACTGCTGACTAGGGCGGGGTACACTGGAGGCATTCAAGAGAAATGTGGAGAACCACCTAGCAGAAGTTCTTTGATCTGCATTCCTGCATAGAGCAAAGGGGTGGACTTGATAGTCTCAGAAGCTCTTTCCAACTTCACTATTCTATGATTCTGTGATAAATTGAAGCGGTCAGACAGATGGCTGGTATTCAGACATGCTCCCATGGATACCTGGTAGGTTTCTAGGCACAGTTCAGGGTGCTGGTGATTCCCTATCAAGAAGACCTCAAGTTCAGGGGGACCTTGAGACGTTGGGACAGCTCTTCCAGACAACAGCTCACCCTGCCAACTGCTCTTCGCAGTTCACCCTGCTAAAAATAGCTGCCTTGAAGAAGGCCAAAAGAGTAAACACAAGAAACCTTGCTTCCCACCCACCCCCCCATGGCAGCTCCGTCTCTTTGGAATAAACTTCCACTCGGGGGTTGACCGGCTCCTTCCCTCCAAGTTTTTAAGAAGCAGGTAAAAAACCCTACATTCCGACACGGCTTTTTATTAATGTTAACCTATGATTGTAAAATGTTTAATTATCTCTCTCGATTGTTAGTGACATTGGGTTAATTGCACTTTATCAACTGTACATTTATAGTATATTGTGCTTTAATTGGCTGAATTCTCAGCTGTGCACTGCCCAGAAAGTGCTAGGCAGCATGCTGCGATATGCAAGCTAAATAAATAAATAAATATCACTAGAAACCTACAACGTTTGCCCATTTGTGGAAACCTCTCGGGCTGAGGCAGTGGGAGCCCCATCCTCTAATAGGGACTTGGAACTCTTAAAATACGACCCTTTCCCCCAGAGAATCCAGAATATGAACGTTAGACATTAAGATGCTAAGGAATTTTAAACTGACTTTGAAACTGATTTTAAGAATGTCAAAACAATGTTAGACCAGGGCCAATGCCTCACAGGTCCAGCACCACAGAGTCGATAGTCCATCACTTCTGGGGAACCCACCAACATAGTATGAAATGAGTTCAGAAATCTTTTACTTTGAGGGATTCCAGCACCCAGACACAACCCCCTCCCCTAAATTGGCTTACATAATTGTGAAAATGTTTATGAGTATTTTTATGTACTTAACTCTATGCGGACTTCAGTCCAAAAGCCAAAGTATATCTTGCCACCAACACTATGCAAGCTGAGTTGTATCCCTGACCCCGAAATGGACTTTAAAGTTCTGATAATTTTGCAACAAGGAAGGAAGGAAGGAAGGAAGGAAGGAAGGAAGGAAGGAAGGAAGGAAGAGGCTTCAGCAAGACAGGCCAGCTGTGCAAAGCTCTGTTAAAATTAATGTGCACGGTTTACGAAGAGGGACTTGGGCTCAACGGCGACTGGGAATGTCTGGTTAAGTATAAAAAGTCATTACCACTCCCTATCTGTTTATGTTTCCTCTTTGCTGGGTTCCCACCACCTTCCCCCTCAATAGGTTCCTTCAAGGGGGGGGGATCTGCACAGCGGACTCTACATATGCAGCTGTCCTTCATATGGGGAAGAAGTAAGGAGGTGGTGAAAGTTATACGTGGCCCATATTTTTAAGTACCTAATTTTAAGGATCAGCCTGAACTTTACTTTTTTATTTTTCAAAATAATCTTTCAGAATTTGCAGGTCTTTCCATTTCAGAATGAAAATATTGTAACTTGGCAGCTGGAAAGAAACAAGCAGAACAGTGGAGAATCCCCCCCCCTCTTTTTGGAAAGAAATTGCGAAAGTTCACAAATCCCATTTATTCAGGAGAGAAAAACACTTCAAGTTTTCAATTTCTGAATCCTTAAGAGAACAAGGTTGCTATGTTTATATCTCCTTAAAAATGTAAAGGTCCCCCCCCGGCACCGCACATGTGTGCTAGTCATGTCTGACTCTAGGGGGCAGTGCACATCTCCATATTCAAGCCGAAGAGCCAGTGCTGTCCAAGTCCGTGGCCACATGTCCGGCATGGCTGCAAGGAAACACTGTTTTACCTTCCCACTTTTTACGGCAGTACCTATTCATCTACTTGCATTGATGTGCTTTTGAACTGCTAGGTTGGCAGGAGCTGGGGTGAACAGCGGGAGCTCACTCCGCTGCATGGTGCCCACGATTCGAACTGCCGAGCTGCCATCTTTGCAGCTGACAGTTTTTGGAGCCTCAGTCCGCAGAACCACCACACCCCTCCTGATCTCTCCTTACTTACTTAGGCCAATAATTATTTCTTTCAAGATTAGTCTTCAGGATCAAATGTGAAAGCACCTGTGTGCAGCTACTCTTCAGGAGGAAGAGGAGGAGGAGGAGGAGGAGGAGAGGAAGAAACTGCTTTAAATGGCTGGGCCATTCACCAATGTGCCTCCCCTCCGAAGCTATTGTTCATCTGATCCCAACAGGGAGGGAGTGGAGGCATATGGCTGCTTCACACGACCACTAAAATCCACTGCAAAGTGATCACAGATGCACAGCATAAAATTGTTTTCCCACGAGCAGTGGACTTTTAAAAAATAAATAAAGTGCGACCACGCCCACTTAAGCATGACCCAGCACATTTCACAAGTACCTGGTCTCGAAGTGGTAAAATCCTTGCCGCTGTTCCAATGCGGATTTTAAGCCGTTACTCGAGTCTGTGGGAACAGGGAAAATCCGCACCAAAACCTTTTCACCCCCATTATGGTGTCTTTGCTGTGGTTCTCAGTTGTAGGATCAGAACGGTTGCAGATTTTCAAAATGCAACCGTGGGAACATCTAGAGCAGGCCTGCCCAAAGTCCGGTCCGGGGGCCAAATCCGGCCCGCCAGGCCATTCTGAGTGGGGCTGGCCCACCACTCCCTCCCCCTCTGTCGCCCCATGTTTTTTTTTTTTTAATCTCCCACCAACTCTGACACCGCCGGGAAGCTTGAGGGGCTGGGCGGGCCAGCTGGCCGGTGAGCAGAAGCTTGTGGGGCTGGGTGGGCAGGCGAGGGGGCGGGCTACCAGCAGCAGCACCACCGGGAAGCTTGTGGGGCTGGGGGCGCGTACGGGAGTGGTGCGTGGGTGGGCCGCCACCACCAGCATAGCTGGGAACATGGTGAGGTTGGGCGCACCAGCGGGGCAGTGATCGGGCGGGCCGCACCACCAGCACCGCTGGGAAGCTTAGGCAGATGGGCGGTCTGCCGCCACCGGCACCGCAGGGGAATGTGTGGGGGTGGGCAGGCCAGCAGGCCTCTGCTACCGCCAAGAAGCTTTGGGGTGGGCTGGCGGGTGAGCCATTGCCACCGCTGGGGAGCTTGGGGGGGTGCAAGGTCACAGAGATAGCCTCTTCCAAGGGGCGACCTGTGGCCAGGGCTCCCTGTGCTTCCTTTGGTCCCCTCCTTCCTTCCTCCCTCCCTCCCTTCCTTGTGCCCCACCTTCCTTCCTTCCTTCCTCTCTCTCTTGGTTTCTACCTTCCTCCCTCCCTCCCTTGGTCCCCTCCTTCCTTCCTGCAGGTGGGGTTACAAGGGGTCAGTGGGTGGGGCTTGCAGTGGGGGGTGTCAGGGTTAGGGAGCAACTGGCCTCTGACACATTCTCAGCCACCAAATCTGGCCCTCCTTACAAAAAATTTGGGCACCCCTGATCTCGAGGATGGCTGTGCCTGCTGTGTCCTCACCAGGCACACAAGGTGAGGGTGGTTGGACAAGAGAAGGGCCTCCCCTGATGGCTCTTGAAGGGGAACATGGCCTTTGAGACACAGTTTAGATCCAAGCCGCTAAGACCTTTGCCCATTAAAACCAGGACTTTGAATTGTGCTTGGGGAATGGGCGGGCAGCCAGTGGAGCTGCTGTATTCTTCACCGTCGCTCATGGGAAAAGTTTGAGCTTTCTCCAGAAGAAAACGCTGTGGCCGACCCATCACAAATCCCAGGATCCATCCCTGCACGGACGCTATGATCCTGCTGTGATGTGTGTGTCATATACACAGAGTCTTAACATTCTCTCATCATCTGCACTAGGCCAAGAACTCTGATGGTTAAAAGGGATTTCGGAGACCCTTTGAAAGTCTCAAAGTTTCAGCTCTGAAAGTTTCAGCGGACTAAGGTGTTGAAACGGTCAGCTGCAAAATGGGCAGCTCGGCGGTTTGAATCCCGTGTGCCACGCAGCAGAGCGAGCTCCCGCTGTTCAGCCCAGCTCCTGCCAACCTAGCAGTTCGAAAGCATGTAAATGCAAGGAGATAAATAGGTACTGCCATAAAAAGCATGATGGTAAAACAGTGTTTCCTTGCAGCCATGCTGGCCACATGGGCATGGACTTGCACAACACTGGCTCTTTGGCTTGAATACAGAGATGAGCACCTCTCCTAGAGTCAGACACAACTAGCATGCACATCCAGGGGGAGCGGGGGAGCTTTACTTTTTTAAAAAACTACACCCTAGTGAGGCACTCAAGCAGCTGATGCCTGCTGAGAGGGACTGAGGTCGCCCACTCAGCACCCCAAAATGTTCATGGGCTGGACGTGAATATGTTTCTCTGTAATCTTTGGCTGACACGCTAAGAACGGGGTGCCCCATTGCAAGAAGCCACCTGAGCCAAGGTGAGTCAGGAGAACACTCATTCCTTTTTGCCAGTGGTGATTATCTCAAATAATGACATCCGGATTTTTTTTAACTTGAAGGACACCGTGGCTCATTGCATTCTCTCTTCTTTTTGCTTGTAGAATTTCATTAAATTAATTTTTAAAGGTCATTACAGTGTCACATCAAATATCACCCAACCCCATCAAAAATGAATTCCTGCACTTCTAGATGCAGAAAAACCTGATGAATCAAAATAAATCTTGCTAACATGCAGCCCCAGGTAAGAATGGCAGATCACCATTTACATTTCACTGGAGTGAGGTTTTCTCGTTACCAAACAACAACATGGTTGTGCACGGCACCCTAATGTTCACCCCTCCCCATACCTATGTGCATAGGTTGCTCTGACATGCTTTTGGAAAGAGCAACCCCGGGTGAAGCATGTTAGACCAGGTTTTCCTGAACGGCTGCTCTGCTCCTCTGCACCTTCTCAAAAGTAAACAACCATCTTACAAGGCACATGGGCAAACCTCAACGGTCACATGTTGACGAGATTCCTTTGTTCCTGTTTTCCCAACAAGCATCTAATTGACAGCTAATTGACTACACCATCTTATGAAATGTTTTGCTCAACCAACATCCTTTTTCAAACACTTTCAGGCTTCCTGTGCCTCTGTTGAGTCTTCAACAAGACCAGCTGCCTTCACCGTTTCTGCTGTTTCCAACTGTGTGCCGGAGGACAAACAGCGCTTGCATCACTCCAAGACCACGACGGCAGACAGAGGAGATAACGGCAAACCTTTGGAACTTGCCAGCTCTCTGTCGCGCCCGGCTCCAGTGAGACCATGGAGCTGAATTATGGCTTCTTGGTGATCCTTTTAGAAACCCTCATCGTTCCTTTTGTCCTCTTGCTAGCGTGGGCCATTTATTATGATCTCTCCAAGTCAGAAATCCCTCCTGGAATTGACCAGCCCATGAAGCTTCGCATCCTTCACTGGCTCTTGATCCTGGCATCCTCTCTGGTAAGTCGATTGAGGCAGCAAACACTTTCTTTATTCCACTGCATCCTTCACTGATCTAGTTTTTGGGAAGCCTGCCTCTGGGAAACCCCAGTTATTATATGGGTTCTAAGGTGATGGAGAAATGGTAGCAGAGTCATTGGTCCTGGCTTTCACCTGACAGGGAGCCCTCCCCTCACTGACGGTGCGGGCCTGATATGCGTTCCATAATTAATGGAAATCGTCCTGGGAGGTGGCAAGCACCCCAACGCTGGAGGGCACTTAGGAGGAAACTGAACCAACACTTGTCCGATCTGCTGTTGGATTTCTGCCTTAAGAGAGAGAGAGAAGAGAGAGAGTCTGTCTGTCTGCCTGTCTTTCTGTCTGTCTGTGTTAGACTTGATGGCCTTTGAGGTCCCTTCCAACTTCCCAATTCTATCACTGTATGAAAAATGCATGCCATTGTTTACATTAAAACTATTCCCGCCCCGCCCCCCCCAGAAAACTGTGAGGAAATGCGAAATGGCCTGGGCTTCATTTTTGTTCCAAGAGAGCTTTGGCATAATATTCTAAAGCAGTGGTTCTCAATTTGTGGATCCCCAGATGTTCCTGGACTGCATCTCCCAGAAGTCCTCATCACTCGCTGAGCTGGCCAGGAGTTCTGGGAGTTGCAGTCCAGGAACATCTGGGGACCCCCCCACACAGGTTGAGAACCACTGTTCTAGAACAATTATTTCCATTTGCTGCAACTGGAGACCAGTTCAGAGAGCACTTCTGTGCAGAAAGTACATGCCTGATGCTGATGTAGCTGAGCGAGACATTTCTAGTTAGGCCGTGGCGACATGAGCCAGCCCCACAGAATTTTGTAGTGGCCAAACTGCGGATCGACTCAGAGCAATCATGTCAGGCAAAGGGCAATTCAAATTGGTCAGGCTCTCCCCCAAGTGGCTTTTCCCCCTCTGCCATTGGGGGCTTCTACTTTTTTCAAGCCAGGACACTTAAAAAAAAACTTTTTCTTGTGTAAGTAGTTGATTTGTTCTTGAAAAGATGGGGGCCCATATTTGTGGGTGGTGTTTCCATGATATAAGCAGTTGGGGCATTATAAGAACATAAGAAGAGCCATGCTGGATCAGGCCAAAAAGGGCCCATACGGTCCAGCTTCCTGTACCAGATGCATCTGGGAGCGCATGGGACTAGATATCTGTCTCCTGATACCACTCCTCTGCATCTGGCCCTTGAAGTACCCCAGTTTTAAGCCTGGAGATAACACGTATCCCCATCATGATATGTAATCTGTGATGGACTTTTCCTCCAGGAATCTGTCCAATCAATCCCCTTTTGAAGGCATCCAGGTTAGATGCCATCACCACATCTTGTGGCGGGGAGTTCCACAAACTAATAACACACTGGGTAATTTGTTTTTCTTTTGTCTCTTCTCCCAGCCCTCAATTTGAGTGTATGTCCCCTAGTTCTGGTATTTTGGGAGAGGGAGAAGAGCTTCCCTCTGTCCACTTTACTCATGCCCTACATTATTTTGTACGTCTCAGTCATATTCCCCCCTCACGTGCCTTTTTTCCAGACTAAAGAGGCCCAAATGTTTTAGCCTTTCCTCATAAGGGAGGCCCCCCAGCTCTGTAATCATTTTAGTCACTCTCTTCTGCACCTTTTCCAGTTCCACTATGTCTTTTCTTAGATGCGGTGACCAGAACTGTGAGCGATACTCCAGGTGCGGCCTTACTACCGTTTGAGGTTCAGGACTAAGGGAATATGACTTCCCATATAAATTCCGCCTCTTTTTTTTTTAAATGTAAATATGGGAAATTAATGCTAGCTCACCTTATTATCATTTCACCAGTGTTGACAGCACTAGATTTAGCACTAAATCACCAATGGATGAGAAAAAGATTAGAAAATTATGAACAAAATAGAAATAAATCAGATGAAATAAAAAAGACATTTCAGTGGTCGGTGGTATTTATGCAATGAACTTTGCAGTACTGCAGTACCACCTTTTCCAGAACATGGTACAACCCTCTCAACACCAATCAACTTGACTGCAAGCCATTGATGAATCATCAGAGGCAGGACCAGAGAGGGAGGGAGGGAGAGTTGAAGGAAGGAAGGAAGGAAGGAAGGAAGAAGGGCTTCAATGCAAATTGCACCACATGGAGTGTTAACACTGAACTCCCAAATGATCACTGACTGCAAAAATCAAACGTAATACAGGCTAGGAATCAAACTGCCAGTGTAGTTAGGCTGCTATTCCACGACCACTAAAAACCGCTTTAAACTGCTTGAAGATGTGGTTGATAAAATTGTGTCCCCACAAACAGTGGACTTTAAAGGAAAAAAAATGGGACCACTCCCACTTAAGCGTGACCCAGCGAGTTTTGCAAGTACCTGGTCTCAAGGTGGTACAAAGCTTGTCTCAGTTCCGATGCGGATTTTAAATTGGCACTCGAGTCCATGGGGACTCAGAAAATCTGCATCAAAACCTTTTCATTCTGCTGTGTTGCGGTTCCCGCTCGTGGGGACACAAAACTGCACCCGTGGGGGACACGGGAACCGCGTTAACCACATGACCATTCCCGCATTTTACTTTGATCTAGATTTTCCAGGCGTGGGATAGTCGCCTTAGATTGTTTAAATAAAGATATATTTAAATGCATATCAGCTGCCTTTAGTTAGGAAGGGGAAAACTACATGATTTACATATTTAGACAATGGGTTGTGTCTTTCTCTTTGTCGCTCTGTCTCTGTTTGGCTAATACTGTATCACAATTCCAGTGTGGTGGAATTTACCCCTTTGTTCTTTACTGCTTTTCTGACCCAGATTACTTCCCACCAATTATTTGCACTGGGGGGAAAAAACATTCCACTGACATTTCCTTTAAGTGTAAATTGCAGGCACAGATGTTTCAATCCGGGTCTGGGATTAACCCCGGACTGTTTCTGTAGGAGTCCAATTATAAACACTCAGAAAACCATAAAAAAACTAGAAAGAGGTCCACAGTTGCTAATTGGATAAACAGTGCCACTCCAGTTGATTCTGAGATCTACAGTATTTTCCTGGGTTTTTATTTGCAAGTGTGGCCAACTAGGTTCCTCCGTCAATCTCAAAAACTGGTCAAAAGACCACCTTTTGAAGGTAATTTGCCCCTGATATTTACCACCTAATAACCTTGCTATAATATTCAGCTTGGAGGTATTTGGTTGACCTCAAATTTTCTTAACCCAAGGTATCCTTCTGAATGATCTAAATTACTACTTTTCTAGGAAACCTCTGAACATATCCTTAGGGGAAAAAACCATCCCACCCAATTTATTAAGGAGCTATATCTCTTCATTCTGACAGGTAAAATACCAGCCTTAACCCTTAATAGATAATATGAGGTGTTGTGTGAGGTTTTCAAGGTTGTAACTGGAAATTCCCGTTTTATAGCATGGCTAAGCAAAACCCAAAAGCAGCCGCCTTTTTCACCTGCTCTCCCCCATAGCTCCCTAGACCGGAGCTCAGTTGCCCCCCCACACACCTGTTTTCCAAATGCTGGAAAAAGGGCCCCCACTTTACTCTGAATCAGAGCCCTGAAGTCTACTGACTAGACCCCTGGGTTCGAAAGCAGTACAATTGGAGTGAGAACATTCAGAGCAAGGAATGTGCCTTTGAACACCAAAGATAAAGGAAGTCCACCTGGTCTTTCTAGACAACAAAGAAATAAGCAAAAAACAAAACAGCAAGGACACCTGGCCACCCCAAGCGTCCTCTCCCTCCATTTGCCCCTGGCCTGGTCAAGCACCAGAGAAGGAGCAACTGTTTTCCAAGCTGCAGACCACCCGGAGCGCGACCAAAAGCGGATGCTTCCCATCCCCACCCTTGGGAGGGCCTGTCTCGAGCTGCAAAGGGGTGGGAAGGACCAAACCCCGTCTCAAGATCAACAGCCGCAACGCTCTTACCACAACAGCGGCCAGGCATCTGACAGGCATCTTTGTAGCTTCCAAGTCAGAGCAGATCAACATGCCCATTATTTGCATCAAGCGAGAGATATAATTTTCTTTGTCCAAGGGGAAGGCAGACCAATAATGCCACTTTTTTGATACTGTAGTGCCATGGAAGATATAAAGGCAGGGCAGTAACAAAAAGCCTTTTGTTTCAACGCCACAAACAGGAGCGGAATGCACTGAATAGTCAACAGGTAATGAAGTCATTCAAATTAACGTGTTAAAATGCAAATTTGAGCCAACTCAGCAGAATCAGTGTTAGCTGATTTATGCCTCGACTGTGCCTTTGTATGTGGCAACCAAGGCTGATCAGATAAGGGCAGAATACTCATATTCATATTTGACTTGCCCAGGTGCAAGGAGAAACCGGTGGCTTACACGGGAGGGAATGGATCCAAGTACGACACAATCATCTGCAAGTAGGTCATTTCCAAATGCTTAGCCTCCACCTGTTGCAATAAACGAGATGAATTAGGCAGGTGTGCTACCCTTAAGAACAGAAGGACAGCCTTGTTGGAACAGGCCATCACAGCCAATCCAGTCCAGCATTCTGTCTCACACTGCAGCTCACAATTTGCTTCAGGGTATTCCCAAGCAGGTGTCTTCACCTGCTTACAATTCCCCGCAGATGGCACTGAGAGATATCCTGCCTATCTCTCCAACCCTTGTTACATGTGTTTCTGCATTCATCAGGAATGCTTCTGAAGTTCTCCGTTCAATCTGGAATGTTCAGATTCAGAATCCACATTTAAGGCAAAGAAAACCCTGTGCAATTTTTAAAACTCTGACTTGTGCCCCATGGCTTCTGAATTTCACTTTAGCTATGACAGTTTTTAAAACACCATGCCTGGGTTGGGTCCCTACTTGGTGGTGCTTAAACAAACTAGTTGAAATCAATTACACCTACACAAAATCTGATTGGACCTTGATTACATCCAGTTCATCCTGGAGTTTCCACACAGCTGCAAAGCATGTTGGAGGTTATCCTGTTAAATTATCTGTTCAAGCAGGTTTTTCAGTTCAGGCCGCAACAGCAGCATTTGACTGTTGCTGATGTACCCCTATGGATATGTTGTGCCCATTTGTTACGCACCTAAATTAATTAAGTAAGAGTGAAGCAAAAGTATGACTATATCTGACTTTGTTTTTACCAAGTTTTATCACTGCTACATGGAAATACAACAATAGATATTGTGCAGCAAAACAAATCAGCATTCCATAAGGCAATTCTAACAATTGCCATTGGGGGGGGGGGTTGGACAAAGACCTTTCAATTCAAGATCTTTTAAAATGTAAAACTGTTCCTCCCATGCAGACACAAGCAAGCTTTTTAGTGTGTAGATTTAAAATGGAGCAAATAAGCTAAAAATCTCATCTTGCTTATCTTGAAAGATAATTATTAGTCTGAGTCAGTTTTTTTTAAATTTGGAAAGAATCCAGGCTTCATGAGGTGAAATATTGATTCTGAAAAATGTCCTTACAAAATGGAAAAAATGCTGGCTTTCTATAATCTGGCTACCAGCACAAATGTTCTGAACAGTTAGAAATACTGTATGTTCTTGATAGCCAGGAAGACTCTGCCCACCAGAATCAAATTAATCAAATTAAATGGCTCTTAGGGGGAGAACTTTGCTTTGTGGTTAAAGATGGCATCACTTAATGTTAACAAAGCTTCAGCGAACACTGCACCCAGCCTGTCATTATGCAATGATTTGGTAATTAAGAAAAAAATATTCCAAAGATACTATGTGCCATCAAGTCACTCCTAATTTGTGGTGACTCTATGAGTTACTGACTTCAAAAATGTTGTATCATTCTCAAATCTTGCAAACTGACATCTCATATTAACACTATTCTTTTTTGTATTCTCAAAAACTTCCACAGCTGGGATCTGATAGTTGTGAGTTTTTGGGGCTTTTTGGCCATGTTCTGGAAGTTTTTCTTCCTGACGTTTCACCAACTAAAAGCAGCCTAAAACAACCAGAATAATCAGCAGTAGCTGAGCACTCCCTGAAACAAACTGGACATGAAATCCAGTTCCAGGACACAGAGGTACTGGACAACACTAACAATCACTATGTCAGACTGCACAGGGAAGCCATTGAAATCCACAAACAGAAAAGCACAGTTTCAACAAAAAAGATGAAAGCTTAAAAATCAACAAAGCCTGGCTTCCAGTACTGAGAACTACAGCCTTCCAAAGCCTGGCTTCCAGTACTGAGAACTACAGCCTGCAAAATATCAAAGTTCAATGATTCCCACCCAGCCACAAGCACCAGTGATCAGTTCATACAATAGAATAGCTAACGACACCCTTCAACCTCAGAGAAGGATCGCTGACACCCCTGATTGCAGTGAAACTTCTTAGTCCTTCCATATAACAATGCGACTAACACCTATTTTCCTGCATTGGACAATGTTTCCCTTTCCCACAACTTTAAAACCCCACAGTCTCGCTCACTCTATACCCCACTGCACAGAGAATCATAGAATCATAGAGTTGGAAGAGACCTCAAGGGCCATCTAGTCCAACCCCCTGCCAACACTCTAACCGTAACCCATCACTGTACCCCCCGACAGATGGCCATCCAGCTTCTGCTTAAAAACCTCCAAAGAAGGAGACTCCACCATCCTCTGTGGCAGCATATTTCACTGCCGAACAGCTCTAACTGTCACAAAGTTCTTCCTAATGTTTACATTGAATCTCTTTTCCTGTAGTTCGAGACCATTGCCCTGTAACCTAGTCTCTGAAGCTATGGAAAACAAACCAGTCCCCTCTTCAATATGACAGCCTTTCAAATATTTAAACATAGCTATCTTATCTCCTCAGCCTTCTTTTTGTAAGACTAAGCATTCCCAGCTCCCTAAGGCACTCCTCGTAAGACATTTCTTCCAGCCCTCAATCATCTTGTTTGCCCTCTCTGGACCCGTTCAAGATTGTCAGCATCCTTTTTAAATTGAGGAGTGCAGAACTGGACACAGTACTCCAGGTGGGGTCTGACCAGAGCAGAATAGAGTGGTACTATTACTTCCCTTGATCTAGACACAATGTTTCTGTTGATGCAATCAAGAATCGTGTTGGCTTTCTTGGCTGCTGTATCACACTGCTGATTCATGTTCAATTAATTTGTGGTCCACCAAGACTCCCAGATCCCTTTCACAGGTACTATTTTCCAGCCAGGTGTCTCCCATCCTATATCTGTGCAATTCATTCTTTTTACCTAGATGCACCACTCTACATTTCCGTCTGTTGAACCCCATTCCGTTAGCTTTGGCCCAGCATCTAATCTGTCAACGTCCTTTTGGATTTTCATCCCATCCTCTAAGGAATTGGCAAGCCCTCCCAATTTGCTATCTCCTGCAAATTTGATCAGCCTACTCTCTATTCCTTTCTCCAAGTCATTAATAAAGATATTGAAAAGCACAGGACCCAGAACAGAACCTGGGGCACCTCGCTGGTCACGTCTCTCCAAGTTGAAGAAAAGCTTGATCACCCTTTGGGTGCGATCAGTCAACCAATTACAAATCCATCTAACAGTGGCACTATCTATCCCACATTCTACAGTAACCCCCCGGCATTTCGCAGTTCAGGTACTGCGGTCCTACTATATCGTGGGATCGCAGTACCTGCCCTGGCTCCAGCTGATTAGCGCTGGGGTGGGGGAGAAAAACCTTTATTTCCCCACCCCAGTGCCAATGAGCTGGAGCCTGGGGTGTGGGGAAGGGGGCGGGGAAAGGTTTAAAAGCCCAGGCTTTTAAAACCTTTTCCCTCCCTTCCCAAAGCCCCAGATCCGAAACCCCATCGCTGCTGGCCCACGCTCCTCCGAGAAGCATCGGGGGGGGGGGGGGGGGGGGGGGGGGGGGCGATTGCATTGCCCAATGCCACTGGCCTGTGCGGGCTGCCGGCGTTGGGCGCTGCCTCACAATCTCCATTGAAATGTATTGGCCCAATGCATTCCAAAGGGGAAAAAATTCTCCATTGAAATGCATTGAGCCAGTGCATTCCAAAGGGGGAAAATTTCTCCATTGAAATGCATTGAGCCAATGCATTCCAGTGGGGAAAATTTCTCCATTGAAATGGATTGAACCAATGCATTTCAATGGAGACGGCCCTGGACGCCGCTCTACCCCCCCCCCGGAAAGATCCCCCAATGCCGCCGGCGCACGCTGCTCTGATAAGTCTCGGGGCAGAGGCGGTGGACGGAGGAAGGAGATCAGATCCCCAAGGCCGCCGGTTCCCGCCAGTCTAAGAAGTCTTGGGGCGGCGCGGGTGGGCGGTAGCCGGAGGACAAATCCCTCAATGCCGCCGGCGCACACCGGTCCGAGAAGTCTCGGGGCAGCTCAGGTGGTCAGCGGCAGGGGCATCTGATCGCCCCCCAGGCCCCACCCGACCCACATCCGCATATTGCAGATTTTCAGTCATTGCGGGTCATAAGAACATAAAAACATAATAAGAGCCATGCTGGATCAGGCCAAAGGCCCATCTAGTCCAGCTTCCTGTATCTCACAGTGGCCCCACCAGATGTGTTTGGGAGTGCATGAGACTAGATATCTGTCTCCTGATACCACTCCCCTGCATCTGGTCCTTGAGGTACCCTGGTTTTAAGCTTGGAGATGATATATCTCTATCATGGTTTGTAACCTGTGATGGACTTTTCCTCCAGGAATCTGTCCAATCCCCTTTTGAAGGCATCCAGGCCAGATGCCATCACCACATCCTGTGGCAGGGAGTTCCACAGACTAACAACGCACTGGGTGAAAAAATATTTTCTTTTGTCAGTTTTTACTCTCCCAGCCCTCAATTTGAGTGGATGTCCCCTAGTTCTGGTATTTTGTGAGAGGGAGAAGAGTGTCCCTCTATCCACTTTATACATGCCCTGCATTATTTGTACGTTTCATTCATATCCCCCCTCAGGCACCTTTTTTTCAGACTAAAGAGCCCCAAATGTTTTAGCCTTTACTCATAAGGGAGGTGCCCAAGCCCAGTAATCATTTTAGTTGCTCTCTTTTGCACCTTTTCCAGTTCCACTATGTCTTTTTTGAGATGTCGGGTGGGTCCCTAATCCCCACGATAGGCGGAGGGTTACTGTACTAACTTCTTTGCAAGTATACCATGGGGAACCTTTTCGAAGGCCTTTCTGAAATCTAGACAAGCAATATCCACAGGATTCCCCTCATCCACCAGGCCTGTAATTCTATCAAAGAAAGAGATCAAATTGGTCTGGCATGACTTGTTTTTAAGAAACCCATGTTGACTTCTCATAATGACAGCATTGCTTGCTAAATAATTACAGTCTGTCTGCTTAATAATTTGCTCTAAAATCTTTCCAGGAATTGAAGTCAAGCTGGGTAGTAATTATTTGGGTCCTCTTTTTCTTCCTGATTCCCTGATCTCCTTGCCCTCTGAAGATGCTGGCCACTGAGTCCGGTGAAATATTAGAAGAAAAACTTCCAGAACATGTCCAAACAGCCAAAAACTCACAACTATTCTTTTTTCATTAAGTTTACCTCAGACCTTAGTAACTAAGAACTATGATTTCTTATATTAAGTCAAACCTCTCATGTTAGGTCTTCTTTTTTTCCTAATGCCCCATCTCAATTTTCCAAGCCATATAATCTATTCTGGTCAGTTCTGTATTTGTATTATGCAGCTGTAATCAAAATTTTTCAACCCCCATTGCAAAGCATGTTTACTGACAAAAAGTACAGACTCAGCTGCTTGCAATAAACACCTCAAACATAAGCAACTGAAATCGCTCAACACAACATATAACAACTCAAGCACCAATGAAAAGCCCTAGCTGTCCTACAAAACTTAACTTAATTATGGGATGAATATAAATTGTCCCATCCCCATGATCCATGGCCATTTCGTATCTTGGTAAGTCAAGTGAAGAATGGATTGGATTTCTATTTCTATTGGTTTCATTTTCTGTAGGGTAGATATCAATGGGAGAATTCTTTTCTCTTAGGCCATTGGTTCTCAACCTGTGAGTCCCCAGATGTTCCTGGACTGCAACTCCCAGAAATACTGGCCAAATCAGCTAGTGATGAAGACTTCTGGAAGTTGCAGTCCAGGAACATCTGGGGACCCACCGGTTGAGAACATGCTATCACACCTGGGGAAGATCCTGATCTTCTGAAGGTCTGGCTTTTCCTCTTCCTCCCCTCACCTGACTGAAGATCTAGGATAGCAGTTCCCACTACAAAGTTGGGGTTTTTTAAGTGCAGTTCAGCCCCATGGCCAGCAGGTGATGCTAGGATTAAAAAAAGAACCTGCTGGCTGGTGGATTTTAAAACAAACAGCACCCGATCCAGCTGCCTGACGCTTGGAGGGTGGGGGGAAATTAAAAATAAAAATAAAAAACCAGCAGGAGCAGCCGGTCAGTGCTATGAGAAAAACAGAACAAATAAAACCAGATCATCTACGGGGTCCCACGAGCGTCTGCTTCTTTAAAAGGTGGATTTTTTAAGCGTAAGTCTTGGAAACCTTGCTTAAGGGGGCATTACCAGATCTTCTTTTTTTCTCCCCCCCCCCCGAAGCCTGGTGGCCATGTGGACGGCATTTTTGGACACGGTTTATCTACAAATTTAATCTGCATTTAAAGGGATGTGGGATAGGGGCCGGCAATTGCATTTTTACCTTACGGTTTAGAATCCAAATGATTAAATGCCAGTGTGTGCGTGCATGGATGTGTCATGGTTGTTTTGAGTCTCTTGTGTGGGATTTGAGTGGGGTAGGTCTCATTAGCATTGAGAATACACCTAAGCTATATCCATTCCCTGTCTTGTTTTGCATTTCACTTTTTTAAATGCCTGCAGTTGGGTTTGGTTTTTTTGCAGCCTTGTGCTTCTTTTTCCACGGTGTATGCCAGTGTTCCAGACAAGCTGGGTGGCAGTGTGGTAACCTGGAGCCATCAGTTACTGGACCTACTGGGCAGAGAAGGTTCTACCTGGGAGGCATTGCTTCCTGTTTTCTTCCGACCCTCCCCTCCCCAGCCCCTTTACGGCATTTGCTTACTAGGCTGCCATTTAAGAGCCTTGGGCATCCTGAGCTGATGCTCCTGTCCTCTTGTTTTTACAAGCAGCCTTTTCCATCAAGGAACTAGTTAAACTTTTGTGGGGAGCAGGTTGTTTGCTCATTGGTATATTTCTGGCCTCGGGTCTGCGTGATTCTGGATCTGACCCGGACGGATAAATCAGCCAGCATCTCGTGCCCTTTTTCCTTCTCAGTGCTATGGGGAAATGGGGCGAGGGGGGTGGTGGAAATCTGATGATGGATAGGAAGGAGGCAGGCAGGGAGGGAAGGAGCTTTGCCTGCAGACTGGCAGACAATTAGGAATGGATGGCCTGAGTTCCAGCCCCAGCTATCGGTACCTGCAGGAGAAATATCTGCCAGCAAGCAGCGGTTCGTACTTGCACAATTACCCCCCCCCCCAAAGTGTGTGTGAGAGTATGTGTGTGTGTGGGGAGGCAGGGCTATGAGGAGAGGCCAGACAAACCGTAAGTTCCCAGTGGTGTGAACTGTCCACTCCGAGAGAGCCCCACCCCACCCCTCACATACACAACCATCCTCCTGACACCATCACAAAAGCACTCCATCCTAAGGCTGTAGAGTAGTACTCCAGCAAAGTGTAGTAACTGCATTGGAGAGCACAGGAAAAGAAGGACGTTCTAGGACAGTGTTGGCGAACCTATGGCACAGGTGTCAAAGGTGGCGCTCGGAGCTCTTTCTGTGGGCACCAGACATCGCCCCTTCACAGCCACCTGGATTCAGGTTAAATTGCTATATTGGCACTTTGTGAAAACTATTATTGGGTTTTGCATTGCAGTTTGGGCACTCGGTCTCTAAATGGTCCGCCATCACTGTTCTAGGAGATTCAAAAAGGTGATTTAAGCTCCCTGAAATGGTGGAGGAGCATCTGGAAGGGGGGCAGAACATGCCATACTGTGGTCTCAACGAGCAGCGCTTCCCAACGCTTCTGTAGCCGGATTTGTTTTGTTTTGTTTTAGAGTATTTTTACCCTGCCTTTCTCCTTGGAAAAAGGACCCAAGGCAGCTTACAGTAATGAGGGACAATATACAGTCCAGTACAATTAAGACATGTTCAAGTGAGGGACATCTTACAGCATTAACAATATTACATTAAAGCTACAAGAGAACGCGGGCAGTTAAAGGGGAGTAAAGTCCCATGTCAAGTTATAAGTCATGGAATCTAACATTGAAAACATAGTGTCAATGTAAACCCATAAGGTTATAAGTACGTACTGTTGTTATAAACACAAAGTCTATGTCATCCTGTAGATTCATATAGAAGACACACAGTCGGTAGACCATCATTCAGATCTTGGCCTGTGGTGTGTGTGTGTGTGTGTGCTATCATGGACCCTCTTTTAACCCTGTGAATGTAAAATGGGGTACACAGGTTTGGTTGTGCTATCACTCTGCCCGAGAGCGGTGGGCAGAAATGCCTTGCCCCACCCCTTTTCCTTGCTGTGCAATCACACAGATTCTTCTGATTCAGTCTGATTTTGCACATTTCTGCCAAGACAAATTCCGCCCCTGCAACACGTTCCAAAATATGATTTTTTGCACATAGTCTGGTGCAAGAGGAGCGACTTGCAAACACTGGAGATGGTCAGTGCTGCATCTAGGTAAAAAGAATGAATTGCACAGATATAGGATGGGAGACACCTGGCTGGAAAAGAGTACCTGTGAAAGGGATCTGGGAGTCTGGGTGGACCACAAATTGAACATGAGCCAGCAGTGTGATGCGGCGGCCAGGAAAGCCAATGCGATTCTTGGTTGCATCCACAGAACCATAGTGTCTAGATCAAGGGAAGTGATAGTACCACTCTGTTCTGCTGTGGTCAGACCCCACCTGGAGTACTGTGTCCAGTTCTGTGTGCCTCAACTTAAAAAGGATGTTGACAACCTCGAGTGGGTGCAGAGGAGGGTGACCAGGATGATTGAAGGTCTGGAATAAATGTCTTACGATTACGAGGAACAGCTTAGGGAACTGGGAATGTTTAGCCCAGGGGTGCCCAAACTTTTTGTAAGGATGGCCAGATTTGGTGGCCGAGAATGCGTCATGGGCCAGTTGCTCCCCGACCCTGCCACCCCACTGCAAGCCCCACCCACTGACCCATAAGCCCCACCCACTGACCCCTTGCAACCCCACCCGCAGGAAGGAAGGCGGGGACCAAGGGAGGGAGAGAGGGAGGGAGGAAGGAGGGGACCAAAGGAAGCACAGGGAGCTGTGGCCACAGGTCACCCCTTGGAAGAGACTATCTCTGTGACCTTGCACCCCCAAGCTTCCCAGAGGTGGCAATGGCTCGCCTGCCAGCCTACCCCAAAGGTCCTTGGCGGTGGCAGAGGCCCGCTGGCCTGCCCACCCCCACACATTCCCCTGCGGTGCCGGTGGCAGCTGACCACCAGTCCACCCAGCCGCCCAAGCTTCCCAGCGGTGCCAGTGTTGGCAGAAGAGGGGGGGGCAAAATCAGATTTTTAAGAGTTAAGTGATCCCTCTGGGCCTCGGCAGACACATCTGCCACTTTCTGCTTCTCCCACATTCCGGATTTTGTTTTAAGAACTGCCAAGGGTTTTTTTTTTTTGTCCTTTCTGAATATGCAAAAAACGCCACTGCTGGGATATTCTCTTCCATGATGTATCAAAATTAAGTTTTGACCTAACTTTAGAAATGGAGCAATTTATTTGAAAAAGAGGCCCATCGGTCACTTGGGTCCTTCCTCCTTCTTCCCAACTGGAAGGACCAGCATTGGCAGCCCAGTAGGGTCCACTCTGATGGGAACAAGAGGTGTCCAGAAATGCAGGCACAAATCTTTGCTAACTGTACTGGAAGGCACTGGGAAACTGGCCAGGGCGGGAGAGACGAGCTTCTGCACACAAAGCATGTGTTCTAGGTCTCCATACGCTGCCTCCATATCTGTCGCATGAAGCCATCTCTCCTCGTAGTCTCCTTGCTCTTTCTCCCAATGTTTGTTTATTTACTTTATTTATTTATTCTTTTCATACAAACAGGGAAAAATTCTGGAGAACCTTTGCCTCTGCTCTGAGATTCACTTCATCCGCTACACCCAAGAAGGGAAGAAGCTGGGAGAAGACCCTCAACTCAACATCAAGGACCTCACGTTTGACGGCATTCCCGTGAGGATTTATCAGCCCCGAGGATCGAAAGAGGAGCAAAGGAGACGAGGGGTCATATTCTTCCACGGAGGAGGCTGGATGTTTGGGAGTATCAGTAAGCTTTCTTTATGAACCCAACAAAATAGGTGTGCAGGACCTGCAGCTCTCAAGCCAATGTGATCCAGAGATTGAGATGCTGCTGGGAGGGGGGGGCTGCAACCCGGCAATACCTAGAGTGTAGGAATGATTACACATGGACACATTATTGGGTTCGGCAGGCCAGGCCTCATGCAGCAGCTTCTTCTCTCCTAGCCTGAGTGCAAGGCTTTATTGGTTACAACAATGTCAGAGCATCACAAGGAGTGGAGACAGGGCCTACGGGCCAGGGGTCGTCGGGTAAGCTGGGGAATTCCTGGAAAGGCTTATTTATAGTGGCAGGGTCTTTGGGCTGGTCACGTGGCCAGCTTGGTTTTTTCCTACATATCTCACAGGCTTCCTGGCTGATCTGGGGGAAGAGATAAAACCAAGCTGGCTTCCCTGAGCATAGGGGCCCATGGAATTCATTTCCTTCCATCCGGGGCGTCCCTGCTCAGATGTAGAGGTTTAATGATTCCCAAAGGCCTTTACCCATGCAGCCAGCTAGGGTACTGTCTCTGCCCCAAGGGTACATCTCTATTCCCTGCCCATATCACAAACTCCCCCCAAATGTCCAGTTTTTGGCTTCCAACCTCATTAAAACACTTCTCCCTCCTTAAGCCCTCACAATCTGTTAGTTTTTGCTCCTATGTAAAAATATTATGGGAAGAAATACTGTACAGCATTTCCCCCATGTATAAGACTATATTTGTGTCTAAACTTGTTAGCCCAAAAATTGAGGTTTAACTTATGCACAAAGGTAAGCTGAGGAAAGAACCACACAGTTGCAAAACTGTAATGTTGAGTTGGAAAAGTGGGGGGTTGTCTTATATTCTTATAAAGGAAATATATATGGGCAGTGTACCTGTTTTAGCTGAACATATTTTGTAGTTCAGGTTGGAAGTTTGATTTCCCCACTTGCGACTCCTTGATCATGGGATCCCTTAAAGCTCTGCCATTCAGATATTAGTATTATAACTTTTGGGAAAATTCATGTTGTAATGGAGGAATTCTGCACGGTTTGTCATTGCAGAAGTTAGGATCAGTTTATCAGGCCATGTTTGCTGGGTTTTATTTTTCTTGAGCAAATAAATACAGCGGTCCCCCACCCTTTCGTGGTTCATATACTGCAGTCCCACTATATCGCGGGACCACAGTATATGAAAAAGGCCCCCTGGGGTAAGGGGGGAACGGCCTGTTCCAGGCCTCCCATGCATACCACAGGACTGGCGCTGCCCCAAACAGGCCTTTCTAAGGCTGTTGGAGGCCTCAGAAATGATTTTCGGCAAACCAGAAGTCACTTCCAGTTTGCAGGGAGGCCCTTTTGGGGCCTCCAGAAGGCCTGGAAAGGCCCTCACAGGCCCATTTGGGGCAGTGCCAGGCTGGGGGTAAGTACAAGAGCCCCTAGTTAGACCCCCCAGGACCGACACAACCTGTATCCGCATATCGTGGATTTTCAATTATTGCAGGTCATATCAAGTCCCTAACCTCTGCGATAGGCGGGGGGGGGGTGTCACTGTATGTAACTGCTTAGGTTTAGATTTGCACATAGCCACTCAGGCTTGATGGCATCCCGAAATCTTCTAACCTGACCTCTTGCACCGTTTCAGATTCCTATGACCATGTGTGTCGCTACATTTCCAAGGAAAGTGATTCAGTGATTGCATCTGTTGGGTAAGTAAGTTCTAAGCAGAAACTGACTACTTAAATGGGGCTAATTACTTTTTCTGACATTTTAACAAAACGAGCACAGTGAAAATGGCAACAATGTGCCTGCCATACAAAGCAAACCAGGGCATACTTCATATGAGGCAAACCAGGGCTCAGTCCTAGGCCCTGGGCACCTTAACAATTTTAAATGTTGGATCAGGGGCTCCAGGAACGATAATTAAATTTACAGATGACACAAAATTGGATGGATTAGCTAAGATTACAGAAGACAGAAACAAAGTTTCTGGGGGAAAGCCGGCAGGAGCTGAGAGGCATCCGGTTCGGAACACCTCATCCCCGTGGAATGAGGTTGGAGAATGTAGAGAATCACACAGAGATGACATAGCAGGTATTAGCACTGGGAGAATAATGGGAGGTGGTGGTTTGTCTACTGGAATTAAAAGCTACCGGGTGGGGGACAAAGAAGCAGCAGTACTTGGGCGACCCACTGTACAGGTGCTTCTATGCAAATCCTCGAAGCCTCTGAGCAAAGATGGGAGAACTTGAACATTTGACAGCTAGGGATAACATTGATATAATAGCCATAACAGAAACCTGGTGGAATGCGGAGAACCAGTGGGATACAGCAATCCCAGGCTATAAACTCTATAGAAGGGATAGAGAGGGGCGGGTTGGAGGAGGAGTGGCCATCTATGTCAAAGAAGGGGTAAAATCCAGCAGAATGGAGATGGACAGAGGGTCTGACTCCACCATAGAATCACTGCGGGTTAAACTACCAGGTCCAAGGAGTGATGTGATAGTTGGAGTATGCTATCGTCCACCAGAACAAAAACTTGAGGGGGACCTTGAAATGAGGAGACAAATCATGGAGGTGTCTAAGAGGGATAGGATAGTAATCATGGGGGACTTCAACTATCCCCACATTGACTGGGCCAATGTGAGCTCTGTGTGAGAAAAAGAAACCAGGTTTCTCGACTTGCTGAATGACTGTGCCTTAGAGCAACTTGTCATGGAGCCCACCTGAGAACAGGCAACTCTGGATTTAATACTGGTGGTTAATGTAGTTGTTGTGTTTAGGAGCGGTACAAAAAAATGTTACTTTACGTCCGTCTCACAAAAACTGAATTTTGTCTTGACCACACCCCCAGAATGGGTGGTAAGCAAGACAAATCTGTACCTAGGGCTGGGGTTGGGTTTTCTCTTGTCCCTCTTCTATTCCGCTTCTTGTCCCGGTTAAGAGGACGTGAAGTAACAACTGTGCTGGTAACCTGGCGGGCATTGTTAGCACAGCTTTTGTGTCCATCTAGGGCAGGGGTCCTCAAAGTTTTCAAACAGTGGGCCGGTCCACCACGCCCCAGACACCACTGGGGGCCAGACAACAGTCCAAAAAAGGGGGGGCAACATGGAAAAAAGGGGGAGGGAGTGGGGGACCTTGCCGTAGCCCTCCCACTTTGAATGCCCCACTAGCCAGCATGCTAGATCAGCATGCTGATCATCTGGGCGGTAGTTGGGGGGAGAGGGAGAAGCGACATAGCCCACTGCTTTGAACTGCCTCAGCAATAGAAGCAGCTGCGGAGGATGGCTTGCTCACAAAGCAGGGGGTAGGTGGGGGGGGGTTGCAATTGGTCCTGGGGGCCGGATTCAGGACTTTGGGGGGCCACATCCGCCCCCGGGGCCTTAGGTTGAGGACCCCTGATCTAGTGGTTAGTGAGTGAAGTGACAAATGTCATTAATATCCTTATGGGGAAAAACATGCAACTCAAATGTATAAGAAATATGAAAACCAGAATATCAGTAACTTGAAATATCAAAAAAGAATTTTTATACACCCCCCCCAAAAAAAGGTAAAAGGAAGCTAGACAAATTCAATGTTTATCATGGTACAAGACTGTGAGGTAACACTTATCACGAGAGAAGTTATCACGACCATGGTAAGACTGAAACAGGGACAAAACCACGTGAACACAACCAATGCGGTCACAGTACAAACTAGTCACAGAACAAAGAAGGACCTGAAGTAACTACCAGAGAGAGAGAGAGGCCAGACCCAATGGCTTCTCTTTGGAAAAAATCCTCCCCCCCCTTTCCCATTCCTGGGGGGGCAGGAGCAAGTGTAGCTTTTGAAGGGAGTATGGGGTGGGTTGACTTGCTGAGTGATCTGTTCAGTCCTGGACTCAAAACGAGCTACTGTATTAAAAAAGAACCACCCTTCTATTTCCTCTTCTGTTACCTCTTCTGTGAGGGAGGGGGAGGGAGCTTTGTATCTGTAAGGAAGCAGCTCAAGCAAACCAACAGGTTAAGACATCAGTTTTTGGCCCAGTCTCACTGATCACCCATGCCAGAACTTGACCATCCCTCAAGTAAAGGATTGGCTGGCAGCAAAGCAAAGTGCTCTGCTTATATAGTGCTTAAAGCACTCTCTGGGTGGTTTACAATTTAATTATGCAGGCTACCCATTGCCCCCTCCTCTGCAGGCTGGGTACTCATTTTACTGCCCTTGGAAGGATGGAAGGCTGAGTCAGCCATGAGGCGGCTACTGGCGTCCCCCGCCATTTCGTGGTTCATGTTGTGCGGCCCCGGTATATTGGGGGACCACAGTATAGGAAAGGCAAGACTCATTGGGGCAACCTGTATGGGCCTGTTTGGGGCCTCCTGCACTGGCGCTGCCCCAAGTGGGCCTCTAATGGGCTTCCTGGGCCTGTTGGAGGCCCCAGAAGTGGTTTCCCGCTAACTGAAAGTCACGACTAGCACGCATGTGGGGGGAGGGAAAAACCTTTATGACTGGCATACATATGGGACATGACTGGCACGCATTGTGGGGGGGACCTTTACCTTTTTTACATATTGAAGAGGGGAGTGGATTGTTTTCCATGGCCTCAAAGACTAGGACTCGGGGCAATGGTTTCAAACTACAGGAAAAGAGATTCAATTTAAACATTAGGAAGAACTTCCTGATGGTTAGAGCTGTTTGGCGTAAGACAGGCCCTTCCAGTCCCGACCCAACCCACCGTCCACATATTGTGGATTTTCCTTTATTGCGGGTCGAGTTGGGTCCCTAACCCCTGCAATAAGAGGGTGATAACTGTACCTGGAATTGAAACCACTGCGCCACGAGGCTCTTTTCACACCATTACCCAGGGGGACACCAGGGAGTATTTGCAATGTTTTCCCATTGTTCAGGAAGGTTCCTCCTGCGCCCCTTCTGACTTCACCGCATAGAACAGCAAGTGAAATCAACCAGGGATGTGTTGACCGGTGGTCGTTTGCTATTAGGGGATGCACCATTTCCCTTCCATCCATGCACCTACATGACAAAGGTTACATTACTGTAAGCACTAACTGGAGCAATTGAATCCATCGGTAGATTGTAAATCAACATTTTTATATTAAACATTCTGAGTGAATGAAAGGATCTTCTCCAGATGGGACTAGCCACTGGATGAGGCCTTTGGCTCTAATTTGTTTCTGACTTTGTGTCTCTCTGTGTGTGTGTCACCTGCACTTTTGCTATTAAAATCCACCACAAGGCCAGGTGATGCATCCACAGTGTGCCCGCCAACAAAACTTCATGGTCTCCCTGCAGATGGCAACAGCTGACAGGATGTTGACCAATGATTTTACTTAGGATCAGGCGTACACAGTAAACCAGGCAACATACACTGTGTCTGAAGTCCAGTAGTCAGTGGCACCTAGGACAGACCTAGTGAATGGATATCCACTGACTCAATGGGCCTGCACTAGTTTTGACTTACTCCTGGATTTTAGCGACTGGGTCCATTGACTCAATGGGAGTTACATGAAGTCTTGATTATTAACCTTTTTTCATTCTGTGGGTCTACTCTAGTTGGGACTAACAACTGGACTTTGACCTCTTTTCCCCATGGGGGGTGGGGTGGGGGAACCATTACCACACATAGGACACATCAGGACAACTAGATATAAAGATAGTTTCTTTCCAAGTGCTCTCAAACTGTTGAATAATTAATTTTTACTTCTCTTCTCCCTTTTTAAATAATAGGTTATATTGTATTGTTGTACTGTGTTTTTATTGTTGACTATATGATTCTTATATTTCCTTTTATATATGGAGAACATATTTTACCAAAACAAATTCTGGGTGTGTCCAACCACACTTGGCCAATAAAAGTATTCTGATTCTGATTCTAAGAATGATTTAAAGCAGTGGTTCTCAACCGGTGGGTCCCCAGATGTTCCTGGACTGCATCTCCCAGAAGTCTTCCTCACTAGCTGAGCTGGCCAGGATTTCTGGGAGTTGCAGTCCAGAAACATCTTCTGGGGACCCCCCACCGGTTGAGAACCACTGATTTAAACAGACAGGGAGATTGGGGTACAGAGATTAGATCTCTTTGTGCTTCTTGAGAAATCTCTCCTCTGCTATCCCAGGTATCACTTGGCACCTGAGCAGAAATATCCTTCCCAGTTTAAGGACTGTCTGACTGCTAGCATCCATTTTATGAAGACGGCAGAAGACTACGGAGTAGACCCGGCGCACATTGTCCTCAGTGGGGACAGCGTCGGAGGGAACTTTGCTGCGTCCGTCTGCCAAGCTTTATCCACTAGATCTGATCTCACAAAACCCCGGGCTCAGATTTTGATCTATCCCGGCCTGCAAGCCCTAGATTTTAACTTGCCTTCCTACCAGCAAAATCAGGCTGTCCCCATCTTGTACCGGGAGCACGTCATTGGGGCAGCCTTGCAATACCTCAATAAGGATTTGTCGGTATTAGAGAGCGTGATGCAGGGGTGCCACGTCCCCAATGACCTAAGAACCCGATTTGGGAAGTGGATCAACTCGGAGAACATTCCAGACGAATTTAAGGCCCGAGGGTACAAGCCGCCTTCTGCGACGGCCTTCCTGAGCGAGGTCTACGAAGTGGTGAAGCAAGCCCTGGAGACCACCTTCTCTCCCCTGATGGCCGAAGACGCCGTCCTCAGGCAGCTGCCCAGGACCTGCATCGTCACCTGCGAGTATGACGTCCTGAGGGACGACGGCATCCTCTACAAGAGGCGCCTGGAAGAGAACGGGGTGCCCGTCACCTGGTGCCACATTGAAAACGGATTCCACGGGGTGATCAACCTGTTTAATGGAGTCCTGGCGTTTCCTTCGGGCAAAAGAGGAATCAACAGCATCATCTCCTTTCTAAAAAGTTTATGACCCTGTTTCGGTTGGACTTCAAATGGCAATCTTTCTCTCCGGGCGCTCGGAGCTGATGAAAACAACTTCATTTACCTCGGCTGGAGAAACAGGAGAAGGCGAATCAGTCCATTTCGAGACCTCCTTGATTTGCTCACTGATGACGTTTTGGTCTATTCTGTTCTCCTATTTAACTATGCAAATTTCTAAAGGAAAGTGGGCATTTCAGCACCCGCATCTTGACGAGATGTAGACGATTTCCAGTTATGATTTTGCTGCAAATCTCACTTATGTTTTCTTGCCATCTTTTTGTTTCAACTACTGTTTTTAATTCCTGTGTCCAATTCAATTCCTGTGTGCACCCCATCAGCCTCCCCTCCTGCAGCACCCGAGGGCCAGGATCCCCCAGCAATACCCGCATGGGCCTCCAGCTCAGTTTCTTGGCTCAGAACAACTTCTGTTCTCAAATGGCACGGAGTCACTTCCCCCAGCCTCTCCCCTCACCTCCCCCGGCCCTGGTCTCACAGTACCGAGTTCTAGTCTCTAAACCCTTTGGCAGTACTTAGCAACTTGGGGCTCAGTTCTCGTCCATAAAATTCCCAGGAGTCCAACCTCTGGCCAAGCAGAGGGAAGATGGGCAAAATAAGTCGGGCTGCAGCAGCTTGTCTTGGTCAATCCCGTCCCTCTCCTGGGCTGCAGTGGAGTCCAGGCTAATATCGTTTTGTCCATGCACGTGGCCTGAGCCTCTGGTTCCTAACTCCTCCTGTCACAAGCAAGCAAACTGATCCGAGACAGACAGCTCCCAGTGTTGTCCTCTTGGGCTCCTCCCATCCACCCTCTTCTTCTTCAAAGAGAGAGATGATGATGATGACGACGACCCTTTGTCCTCCCATCCTTGCCCTTTTGGTCTCCTGGGCCCTGCCTCTCTCTCAGGTGTTTCTTTTTGGAGAACAGGCTCTCCTCCCCAATGGTGTTGGCCTGAGAAAACATATCCTCATCCTTGTTGCCTGAGATCTTTGAACATTACGACGCACGCCTTTGGCTCGTCGACTCAAGCCAACCGTTGCACGTTATTTCTGCATTTCTGGACCTTTTAGTGTGCTTCCCTTCTTCCTGGGCTTTCAAGCAGCCTTCCCCAACGTGCCGCTCTCCAAGGGCTGCCCCACAGGGTAGCCAAGGCTCAGGGCACAGGCTGCTTCTCCGGATTCCCAGCCCGGGAGTTGGGTCTCCTGCTGAGCAGCCCTGGAGGAACAAGATCTGTTGACCTTTTGTGCCTGTGAGCTCTACCCCTTTCCTGCTGCTTTGGGGCTGGCCAGCTCCACCCCGGTGGGTTTTCTGTTTGGGCTCCACTGCCTTCCTTCCCAGACCTGGCCTGCTTCACTTTTACGGCATTGTAAGAACCCACCCAGAGGGCCTTCCCATGACTCGGGTCTCAAAGTTTGGTCCTGAAATCTCAGGTAATAAGATGACACTGATCAGGGAAGGCTGGTGGCTCTGATCTGGAGGGGATGACGGATCCGGCCCTGGCTTTAGTGGGAACTTAACAGGAGCCATCCAAGCTGCTGAAACCATTTTGGCAATGGAGTTTAGCACCTGTTAAGTTCCAGGTAAAACCTGAAACACATTGACCAGAGCCATGGAGGGCCATGGGACCAGTCCCCTTGAGTGGTGGGCAGGGCTCCAACATAATAGAGGGCATTCAAGAGAACTTTGGGCAACCTCCCGGCAGGTATCCTGAACTCAGACATTTATCTGTGGATGTTGGACAGGATGTTATTAAACAATTTTTAAATATTCATCTTGGATCCAGGCAAGATTGCCCCCGCGCACATCTGTACTAGTCATGTCCGACTCTAGGGGGTGGTGCTCATCTCTGTATTCAAGCCGAAGAGCCAGTGTTGTGCAAGTCCGTGGCCATGTGGCCGGCATGGCTGCAAGGAAACACTGTTTTACCTTCCTGCTTTTTATGGCAGTGCCTATCCACTTGCATTTCCATGCTTTCGAACTGCTAAGTTGGTAGGAGCTCCTGGGGTTATCAGCAGGAGCTTGCTCCGCTACCTGGCACCTGGGATTCAAACCGTGGAGCTGCCGACTTTGCAGCCGAGGATAAAATCCACGTTTCCAGGTTCTTTCTCCTGGATGGCTCAGAGAAAATGACCCAGAAATTGATGTTCCATATATGGGAGATTGCCCTGTGATTTGGACCTGTAACTGTTTCTTGTAGGGAGGTGTTTGTTTGTTTGTTTGACTTATTTACTGCACCATCTGGCGTAAAAGCCACTCTGGGCGGTTTTACAGAATTTTAAGGTAAATGAACCATAGCAACAGACATATATCATAATTAAAATCAAAAATAGTAAATGAAAGATCTTATAGAGATGCTCCACATTTGCATCGGCATCTCCTTCATTATCGTGGGAAGAGTTACTCCCCCACCCCCGATCCAAAGCCGTGTTTAAATGGATTCCCCGTTGCAAGCTGTGAAACGAGCGGGCCTCATTTCGTGCCTTTTTAATAACCCAGAACGAGGCGGGATGGATCGGGATCAGCTGCTGCCACGAGCACGCGCCCGCTCCAGAGAGAAGATCCAACCTCGGCTGGACAAAAAGGGTTTTTTTTTTTAATGACATTTTCCAGCTTCGGGAGTCCAACTGCGTTAGCTCCATTAGGAGCAAAGCTCTGCATTGCAATCATTTTTTTAAAGCAGCCCAGGCCAACATCGGGATCTTGGCAGCAGGGCACATGAGGGTCCCACTGCCCCATAGAAAAAGGGGGCAAGCGGCGGGGGGGGTCCTCTGAAAAGTTGCCGGGGTGGGGGCAACCGCCCCTGGATCCAATCCGCCCAGTTGCCTTTAAGCAGCAGCAGCAGCAGGAAGAGGAGGAGGCGGCAGGAGGCGGCGTGGGCTGAGCCGCGCGGCGGAGGGAGGTGCCGGTCGGTGCAAGGAGGAAGCGGAGGGCAGGCTGGCCGCTCGCGGGAATGGTGGCCTGATGGGGATGATGATGATGACGATGATGACGGGGCTGCTGCTGCCGCTGGCGGGGGCGGCCGTGCTGGCGACGGCGGTGCTGCTGGTCCTGGGGAGCATCGCCTTCGACGCCTCCAATGCCGAGGTCCCTCCCGGGCTGGAGCGCCCCGCCCGCCTCCGCCTCCTGCACGCCTCCCTGGTGGGCACCGCCGTCCTGGTGAGAGCCGGAGGGAGTGGGGGGAGGTGGGATGGGGGGGCTCAAAGAGGGGGGCAGCTTGGACGCCACCAACCCCCCCCCCAACATACCTCCACCATCGCGTCCTGGAGCCTCCCGGAGGAGCCAGTGCGCTATAGTAACCGAGTCAATCCTACCACCACCACCACCTCGGGGGTTGGGGAGGGGGCTTTGCGGAGGAAGGGGCACCTTCCGTCTTTCCCTCCCTCCCCTTCTTCCTTCCCGTGCCCAGAGGGGATCCTGCGAGTCCCGGGAAGACGAAAAGGGGAGGGGTTGTTGTCCACGACCCCCCCCCAAGACCAGGAGAGCGAATCGTCAGGAAAGGGAGGAAGGAGACACACCGGCAGCATAAAAGTTGCCTCCCCCCCCAAAAAAAAAATGCACGGAGAAAATGCACGGAGCGTGATTATCAGAAAAAGAAAAGCCAGAAAAAAGAGGGTCCGCGTGGTGTCCCGTCGGATGCAAATGCAGGAGCAAGTGATGGTGCCCCCTCGTTAGAGGACTGGGAGCGGGGGAGGCGCATAAGGCAGCCGACCCCCCCTCCCCAAGCGATGCCGCCGGCCCCTCCTGCCCCCCCCCCCCCGCGGCTGCGGTGGAGGACCCTCCTCCTCCTCCTCATGGGGTCAGACAGGGAGGTTCCTGGCCAGGCCAGCCACGATGATATCTGACTCCCCCACGATCTTCTTGGCCACTTTTATTCCACTCCCGAGACAAAGAAAAAAAAAGGGGGGGCCGTTGGGATTCCAAAACCCAGCAAAAAAAATGTGTGATGAAGTCCATGGGGAAACTATTGCAAGTGTCATTACTAAAAATGCAAGGGTTGCCTGCCTTAAACCCCCTTCTTCCCGCCGCAACACACCTGCCTCCAAGGACCCCTCCTCCTCTTCCTCTTCCTCCTGCAGTCTGCTTCCTCCAGTGGCGCCCAAAGGGCAACTCTCCAGAATCCAGATGTTTTGGACCACAACTCCCACAGTCCTTTGCCACTGGCAATACAGGCTTGGAATTCTGGGAGTCGTGCTCCAAGACATTCTGGAGGGCCAAATGTTGGCCACCCTCTACACCACCCTGGGGCAAGCTGTTGGCTTCCATAGGCGTCCAGCTGTGACCCATTTCAGGCCAGCTGGAAGGCCAACACAGGGCAGGGCCCCAGGGTGGAAGAGACAGCTCCACTCGGGACATTTAGGCTGGAACCTTGGTCATTGTTAACCACCCAGAGTTTCTTTTGGAAGACTGGTAGTAAATTAATTAAAATGAAATGAAATGAAATGAAATAAAACAAACCCTTTGCCCACCCATCCCCACTGAAAATAATGTTTTTTTCAACATTGGAAAACAGCTCCCGCTGTCTGCATGGGTGACGATATTTCCCTCTTGCTCTATGTGACACAATTTAAGCCATTTAAAACCGTTACAGCCACACAGCTTTATAAAGAACTCCACACCCAAGTCGATTCCAGATTCGATGTGGTCCCAAACTGAGACAGAGGTCAGTCCTGCAAAGGGTGAGGGGGGGGGAGGCTTGCGAGCGACGCCAAAGCAGGCCTCTGTGCCCTGGTCTCCTTTTCGGAGTGACAAAAGCAGAGCAGGGGAAAGAGTTCTGCGTTTATCCCGCCCCATGGCACTTCAAGCACGCTCTGGGCGGTTTACAGTTTAATCATGCAGGCTGCCCAGGGAGGAGGGCCTGGCCTGCAGATTGTAAGCCTTTCAGGTAACCTTGCTGGTCTGCTGGTTCTCTGACCTCTAGACTCTTGTTTGAATAAAAGATAGCAGTACCGGTTTAGCATTGCCTGATAAAGACGTGGTTGTGAGTTCTCTCTCTCTCTCTCTCTCTCTCTCTTTCTCTCCCCCCCCACCTCAAAAGGGAAGGATTGCGGAAAATCTCCATATCTGCACACAAATCCAGTTTGTGCGGTTCCTGAGGAGCAGGAGGAGGCTGGGAGGAGACGCCGGGCTGCTTTTCAGGGAGGCCAAGTTCAAAGAGGTCCCTGTGGCCATTTACCAGCCCAAGGCTCCCTCTGCCGGTCAAAGGAGGGGCGTCCTCTATCTCCATGGTGGCGGCTGGGTCCTGGGAAGCATCCGTGAGTCCCCTCAAAATCCTAATGGGCGTCATTGTGGTTGTATTTCGCCTGACTGGACTGGGTGAGGTGGCCACCCCTGTGGTCTCTCGGTCTGTTCTGCCCAGGATCACCTCCTAACAGAACCTCTTTCTCTGTTCCCGATGGATCGTTTGAGCTGTCAAGAGCGGTGGTTTTCCTGGAAACTGTGGAGGGAAGCCACATGTAGCAGTGAGGGGTTCTTTGAAGTTGAGAAGGTCAAAATACAAGGTTCAAGAGGTGCCCAAAGCCATCTAGATCAGTATGGGCGAACCGATGGGACGGGTATCAAAGGGGGCACTCGAAGGAGCCCTTTCTGTGGGCACCCGACATCGCCCCTTCACAGCCACCTGTCTTCAGGTTAAATGGCTGTATTGGCACTTCAATCGTAGTTTGGGCACTCGGTCTCTAAAAGGTTCGCCATCACTGATCTAGAAAAAGCAGCGGGGGACCCTCAAACTTCTCTCTGATCAGCAGAGGTGCTCTTTCCAAGAGTGACCGCCTATCAGCACTGGAACAAAACCCAGACACACAACAATCAGATATTCCTTTCTTGATAGTTTGGGGCCGTGGTGGCAAACCTTTGGCACTCCAGATGTTTTGGACCACAACTCCCATAGTCCTTTGTCACTGGCAGTCTAGGCTTGGAATTCTGGAAGTTGTCATCCAAAGCATCTGGAGCGCCAAAGGTTCGCCACCACTGGTTTAGGGTCTCAGTCTAGATGAGCAGAAGGGACGCTTTGAGGATTAAAGGAGATCTCCAGGCAATGGTTTCCCCATCCTCGTATCTAAGTCATGCATGCCCCACTTCCTTCAAATTATCTGAAACACGACACGTGCACGCTTACCACTGGAAATGCAGATTCAGGGGTCAGAATATAGACCGGTGTTGGCGAATCTATGGCACGGGTGACAAAGGGGGCACTCAAAGGAGCCCTTTCTGGGGGCACTCAACATCGGCCCTTCACAGCCGCCTCTGTTCAGGTGAAATGGCTGTATGGGCATTTTGTGAAAAAGGAGTGGGTTTCAAATCGCACTTTGGGCCCTCAGTCTCTAAAAGGTTTGCTGTCCCTGGCCTAGAGGCTGCCTTCTCCTTGGCTACCACCAGCTCACCGGTTCTGCCGGCCCTCTTGAGCTGTGAAGGAGTCTTGCTAGGGACAGAGGGAGGTGTGTCCCGTTCTCTCCCAAAGTGTATAGAAGCTACTCCTCAATGTTATGGGGTGTTTTTTCACTCTGAAGGACTAGAGGATTTTTGAAACAAAAGGCCCCCCATCTGGGTCGATGCCGAAGCCTCCATTGCAGAGCCAGGAAGCTCCTGTTGAATCAACAACAGACCACCACTTGAGCATCAGATGGGTTGGGCTGATCTAACTGAGAGCAGATCCACTACAATCAGTGGTAGTTTGTTTGTTTGTTTATTTATTTATTCGACTTATATGCCACCCACTACCCAAAGGTCTCTGGGCGGCTTACAATCAAAAGAATTAAATCAGTTTAAAATAGTTAAAAATAGAATATCCATAAATAATCAAAGCAGTAATAAAAACCTTACACTAAAAACATTATCCTAAAATTGTCATCGGCGGACCCACAGTCTATATTGTATCAATTAAAAACCTTCTGGAACAGGAAGGTTTTTACCTGGCGCCGGAATGTAATCAATGTTGGCGCCTGGCGGATCTCAATCGGGAGGGCATTCCATAGCTTGGGAGCAGCTGCCGAGGAGGCCCTTTGTCTACAAGCCATCCCTCTCACCTCCTTGAGTGATCGCTCTTTCAAAAGGGCCCCCTGGCTCGATCTTAATTGCCAGGTAGGTTTGTATGGAACGAGGCGGTACTTCAGGTATCTAGGTCCTAAGTCATTTTCAAAGTGGGACTCATAAATTGCTTACAGGCAGAAGGAACTTATGTGCCAACCCTGGTCTGAAATTTGACAGATGTACTTCCTCCCTTAGGATCTACCCTGTCTCCACACATGCATTAGTGCAGGGGGTCCCCCCCGGGGGGGGGGGGGGAGAGATGATGTTCCTGGACTGCAACTCCCAGAAATCCTCAGTGAGGAAATCCTCAGCTAGTGAGGAAGACTTCTGGGAGTTGCAGTCCAGGAACATCTGGGGACCCCCCACAGGTGGAGAACCACTGCATTAGTGCATAAACAAGCACACACAAAAGACCTGGCTGTTTTTCATATATATCCTGTGTAAGTAACCAGGAGCATTACTGAAATTGATAAAGGGCCCAGGTAGAAGAGCCTCAGGCCCAGATCATGTTGGACCGAGTAGGGATCCTTCCCGAGGCCTAGAATCAGCCCCCCCCCCAAAAAAAACACCAGTTCGTGAGGTCTGCCGGCTGCCTGGCTGTAAGCCTCCACGGTGCTTCAGGAAAAAAGTCCAGGTTCAGGGTTTGTTTTTCTGTTTTGCGAATACATTTGAAGAACTTTAATTATTCATGGATGACACAACACCAGGCTTCTGGCCCTCAAAAAGAGATGAGACCAGTTGGGGAGGGTTTTGGTGTTCTGCACACTCACACCACCCTGTGCATTTATTTTATTACATTTTTTTAATCCCATCCATTTTGTGGCATGCCACTACTCTGGGTTGGCTTGCACAGAGGAAAACATTAAATAAGTAAATACATCTTGGTGAGAATCTATTACTATATTTGTTCTTTGTTTTTATGAATTTGATTTTGTTTTTATCCCTTAAGCTGTTAACCACCCGGAGCTCCATTGGGAAGATGGGCAGTATAGAAATGCATAAATAAATAAATAAATAAATAAACACATAAATAAATAAATAAATCCAACCTTCCAACCAGACAAATGCAACTGAAATAATCCCACCCCCACCCCCAAGAGGAAAGCAATAAAAGAAACAAATTTAAAATAAGTGACAGAATAGCTAATAATGCAGAGAGAGTTCAAAAACGTCTCTGAAGATATATTTTTTTACTGGCTTCCTAAATGCTAGGAAGGAAGGAAGGAAGGGGACTTGCATGTCTCCTCTGCCTTCCCATTGTTTCTTGCAGAGTGCTCCACCGCCCCTCGTGTCATCATCATCTTCACAGGCCAGGAATGATCATAGAATCATAGAGTTGGAAGAGACCTCATGGGCCATCTAGTCCAACCCCCTGCCATGCAGGAACCCCTTCACAATATTTCCAACAGATGGCCATCCAGCCTCTGCTTAAAAACCACCAAAGAAGGAGACTCCACCACCCTCCGTGGGGCAGCATATTCCCCTGCCGAACAGCTCTAACTGTCATGAAGTTCTTCCGAATGTTCAAATGGTATCTCTTTTCCTGTAGTTTGAAACCATTGCCCCGAGTCCTAGTCTCTGAAGCCATGGAAAACAAACCTGTTCCCTCTTCAAGATGACATCCTTTCAAATATTTAAACGTAGCTATCATATCCCCTCTCAGTCTTCTTTTTGAAAGGCTAAACATTCCCAGTTCCCTAAGCCGTTCCTCATAAGACATTTCCTCCAGATCCTCAACCATCCTGGTCGCCCTCTTCTGCACCCGCTCGAGGTTGTCAACATCCTTTTTAAACTGAGGCGCACAGAACTGGACACAGTACTCCAGGAGGGGTCTGACCAGAGCAGAATAGAGTGGTACTATCACTTCCCTTGATCGAGACACTGTGGTTGATGCAACCAAGAATTGCATTGGCTTTCATGGCCGCCGCATCACACTGCTGACTCATGTTCAATTTGTGGTCCACCAAGACTCCCAGATCCCTTTCACAGGTACTATTCTCCAGCCAAGAGTCCCCCATCCTATATCTGTGCAATCCATTCTTTTTTAACTAGATGTAGCACCCTACATTTCCCTCTGTTGAAATCCATTCCATTAGCTTTGGCCCAGCATTCTAATTTGTCCTTTTGGATTTTCATCCGATTCTCTAGGGAATTAGCAACCCCTCCCAATTTGGTATCATCTGCAAATTTAATTAGCATACTCTCTATTCCTTCCTCCAAGTCATTAATAAAGATATTGAACAGCACTGGACCCAGAACAGAACCCTGGGGCACCCCACTGGTCACGTCTCTCCAAGATGATGAGAGGCCATTTATGATCTCTTAGGGAGAAGCAGGTGATGGCAGCTTCAGCTAGAAATTCCGAACATTTTGGTGTGCTCAGTTTCTTGACGACAAGAATATTTAATTTATTGGACTCCATTCCCGTTAGAGTCAGCAAGCAATCAACTAGGTTATATATCGAATCAGCATTCCTAAGGGAGAAATGTCTTAAGAATTATACAGTGACTTAATCTTTCATTTTTAAATTGTTCACCATTAAAACTTTCACGCACGCCTAGTATCATCATTGATTGTTGCTTTGCGTCGAGAGGTGTACAAGGGGATTTTTGAGCGATGCCATGAACCTTTGTATCCTCTACTCCTTGGAGACAGAAATATTGGAAATCTTTGTATTTCAGGAACCCATGACAACATATGCCGTTACATCGCCAGAGAAAGTGAATCAGTGGTTGTGTCTGTGGAGTAAGTCATCCCAAATTGCTTTCAAACTTTTCTGACAGCTTCTGTTTCAGGTCACGGATGATTTCAGCTTGACAAAATGCTTAGAAAGAGCAGTTGAGTCTCATCCGTATTTCACACCAGGGGCTTCTCTCCACATATGGCCTTCCGAAGCTTCCTTGTTTTCTCCAAATACATCCATGAGGGAACCCCTAACTATGGCGGTTACTTCACATCCTTCTTGGTTCTGTGACTAGTTTTGTACCGTGACAGCGTTGGTCGTGATCATGTGGTTTTGTCCCTGTTTCAATGTTCCCATGGTGGTGATAACTTGTTATGTGACAAATATTACCTCGTGGTCTAATGCCGTGAAAAAATGTTGATGGTTTTCAATCATTTCTCTCTTTTTTGTCTGAAAAAAATTTACAAACCCGATTTATTGCAAAACCGATTTTTTTTGCTTCTCAAACACCATTACACTACCATCGGTTACTTATATTTTTGCCTTCATTCAAAATGAATGTGATTTTCCATAGTAAAATCACTGCTATGTGTTTGTACGGCCCGAAACCACTAGTGAGTACTGATGTTTCTATATACCGCTTTGCACTTGATAAATGGGGGGAAAAACACCAGGAAGCCAGTATTGTGCAGGCCAAATACCATTTGTACCAGTACAGTTGTTACTTCACGTCCTCTTCAACTGGGACAAGAAGAGAGACGGAAGGGGGACAAGAGAAAACTGCACCCCAGGACCAGGGACACCTTTGTCACGCTGAGACACGCTTCAGGAGGCGTGGTCGTGACAATTTTCTGTTGTTGCGCAATGGGTATGGAGTAAGATTTTTTGTACCGATCCTAAGCGCAACATTTACAGGGACAAAACTGACATGAAGTAACCCCCTATGGGTGCCCTGGATTGGATTGGGGTTGTCTCACTTGGTCTGGAAAGATCCTTGGAATTCCCAAGATTCAAACGTTCTTTGGGCACACGATTATTACGTGTGTCTTTCCTTCTGCCAAACACAGCCCACTAGCCCTTCTCTCTGTCTTTTCAGACATTCATCACATGACTTTATGCCACTCCGGTTTGGAGAGAATTTAGTTTCAGTTTGTTTTTTAATGCCCATTTCCAACAAATTTGCAAGTACTCCGAAAGGAAAATAAACTTGCAAGTTGGTACTCAATTTGGGTTGTTGCTTCTTTTTAATGCGACACTCCAAAGCCAATCTTCTGTTGCTTCGGCCCCAAGGAGAAACGAAATCACACAAGCATCGCCATTGCTCTGGTCCGGTCTCAGGGGTTGCAAGATTGGTCATGCAACGAGAAGCCCCCCAGCCTGAGGGGGGGGGGGGGGGGATGTGTACATGATTGTCCTTTCATTCCAGGCTGGAATGAGGATGCTAGACCTCATTTTTAACACATACAGGCAGAATGTAGTCCCCACTGTGTTGGGAAGAGCAATAACAGTTGGATTTGTCAAGCACAGGTCAGTGAAAAGTTTGTCTCAAAAAAGTTTGTTTTTGATACATCCGCCAAAATTCAGTAACCACACATTTGAGGCAAAAGACCTGTGTTTTTTTTTGTCTTGTTTTTTGTTAATGAATGCAGCAGAATTTGAATCTTTCCCACCCTACCCCTACCCTGACTCCATCCAAGTTCAAGCAGATATTGTGCCCAACTTCCCCTGGTGGTTTTTTCCCCTTTAGGTACCGCTTGGCTCCCGAACATACGTATCCAGCCCCGCTGAATGACTGTCTCACTGCGGCCACCCAATTCCTGGAGGCTGCCGAGGACTATGGCGTGGACAAGACCCGCGTGGCCATTGCCGGCGACAGTGCTGGCGGCAACCTTGCGGCAGCCGTTTGCCAGGCCCTGGCGGGGAGGCCTGGCCTGGCACGTGTGCGTGCTCAGGTCCTCATCTACCCGGTTCTCCAGGGCGTAGACTTCAACTTGCCTTCCTATCAGCAAAACCGAGCGGTGCCCCTCTTGTTCCGGGAACGCGCCGCTTTTTATTACCTGCAGTACGTGAACGGAAGCACTTCCTTCTTGGGAGACGTCCTGGAGGGCTCTCATGTTCCGGCCAAGCTCCGGCTGCAGCACCGGAAGTGGCTGAGTGCGGACAACCTCCCCAAGGAATTCAAGGCCAGGGGTTACGGGCCCTCCGTGCCCACGGCCTGTGAGGACGACGCCTACGAGGCCGTCAAGGCATTGAGCGCCCCCGCATGCTCGCCCCTTCTGGCGGACGATGCTGTCCTCCGCCTCCTCCCGGAGACCTTCCTCCTCACCTGCGAATACGACGTCCTGAGAGACGACGGGCTGCTCTACAAGAAGCGGCTGGAAGAGAACGGGGTGAAAGTGACCTGGTGCCACGTCGCCCACGGATTTCATGGAATTATAAGCTTCTTTGGCAGTTTCCCGTCTGGAAAGAAAGGACTGGAAGATGTTGTTACTTTTGTTAAAAGTCTGTAAGAGCCCTCGCGGAAAACTGGCGTTCACAATATTATAGCAGGGAGAAGACCTAAGTTGTTTGCGTTGCAGTTGAGGGATTGGACATGACAATGCCAGGGCACGTCCTCTGGCTTCTCGTGGCAACGTGGGTTCTTTAGGTTGCTGTCATTGTTGCAGGCAAGGAAAAAAGGCACCCTTGCCAAACCATTCATGAATCCTATAAAAAACATGGTACTTGAGCCAAAGTCCATTCTTATCCGCTTGCAAAAAGCTGTAATTTCCACTTTAGCTTTTCATAGACAAGAATGTAGCTATGCATACACAGAGACTGAAAGCTGGCCAAAGCAGCCAAAAAGCTTTGGTATACAGTAGGGCCCCTGTATCCACTGATTCATTATCCACTGATTCAGTTATCTACAGTTGGCAGAGGAAAAAAATTAAATAATTCAGCAGCCACCAAGCAAGCTGTAAAGCAAGCTATTGTCACAAATAGCATCTGTAAAGCAAGCTACTCAGGAAACAGCAGTTTGGGGGGTGGGTGGGTAGGCGTTCTCTCCTATCCACGGTTTTCATTATCCACGAGAAGGCCTGGAACCAATCCCCAGCGGATACTGGGGTCCTACTGTATTTTTAAAGGCAATGAAAATAAATCTGCCCTTCCTTTGTTTGTTTTACCCCATTTGCTCTCTTAACGGTCCAGCTTCTGCATCTGTGCATGATGGTCACAAATGCAAGGGGTGGCCTTGGTCTTGGTCGCCAGTGAGACATCCTGACACCAGAGGAGAATCTTTTCTCGTTCCTTCACTGCAGCCCTCCTGAGTCTCTGTCAGCTTCTGATTTCCGGGCTGCAGTCACCATGTGGACTGATTGGAGTTCTTCACTGTCGACATTTAAGTTGTGTAGTTCTTCTGTAGTAACGATTTTTGTCTTTGTGTTCAACTGCAGCCCTGCTTTGGCATTTTCTTCTTTCACCTTCACTACAAATCATTTCAAGTCATAGCTGCTTCCTGAGAGTGAGACAGTGTCCTCTGCATATTTCAAGCTATGTTTCTTCCACCAATTCTCATTCCTCTGTCTAGTCTGGATTTCCATGTGGTATGTTCGGCATTCAGACTGAACAGAGAAAGGGATAAAATGCACCCTTGTCTCACACCTTTTCCTCTAGAATACCTCTCTGTCTCTCCGTCTTCCCTACAGATACCCTAGAACAGTGATGGCGAACCTTTGGCACTCCAGATGTTTAGGACCATAACTCCCAGAATTCCAAGCCTAGATGGCCAATGACAAAGGACTGGGGGAGTTGTGGTCCTGAGCATCTGGAGTGCCGAAGGTTCGCCACAGCAGCCCTAGATTGTCAGAAAGATGAACAGTTGGGTCAAAGACATAACCCTAACCCTAACCCTAATCCTAACCCTAACCCCCCCTTGGCCCCCTCTAATTCTGTGCAATGGTTGTTGTAATCGTTCTCCTTGTTTGTGTGAGATAGGGTTCTGTCATTTGTTATTTTTGCTTCTTGTCTGTCTTTTAAAATGTTAAGTGGTTCTTTCATCATCAATCCAGGTTTTTCTTTTCTTTGCTACAGGAATTCTTTTTTGCACTTTTAACTAATGAAATATATATATTTGACTCATAGTTCTTCTGATTAATGATCAACTAAGTTTAGTAATGCAAATCTATTTCTTATGTAGACTTGAAATTTATCAAAAATGTTAATGTATGTGTTACCACTATTATTCTTTTAGTGTTCGTTTTCAGCTTTGCCCCAATGTTGGACCTTAATAGTTTATGATCAGTACCACAATCCACTCCTGGTCTTGTTTGACAGAGAGAAGGCAGATTCTCCATTTCCTCCTAAGAATTACATAGACTATTTGATTTCTGTACTGAGGTCCATGTGTATAGCCGTCTTTTGGATTCTTGAAGCATGCATTTACAATAAACAAACTAAGGCTGTGGTCACACCTGAGCTTCGATCCTGATCTTCTGAAGGTCCGGCTTTTCCTCTTCGTCCCATCACGTGATTTAAATGTGGGAGAAGAGGTCTCACGTCAAAATCTGTTTTTTCAATTTTAAAGTGCAGTTCAGTCCCCTTGGCCAGCAGGTGGCACTAGCATTTGAAAAAAAGGAAGACTTTTCTGGGGGGAATTAATGTTTGTTGGACGGATAGAGTTTCCTGTTACTCCGATATGCAGGAAAATTTAAAAAGTTAGCGCCGATCGGCCCCAGGAACAGCCGGTGGGTGCTATGTAAAAAGAAAGAAAAAGAAACCCGGATCATCAGCGTGGTCACACAGCATCTGCCTCCTTAAAAGCTGGATTTTGAAAGTGAGGCAAAAAATGCCCAGCCTGGAAGGTGAGTCACAGAAACCTCGCTTAAGGGAGCATTACCGGGTTTTCTTTTTTCTTTTTTTTCAAAAAGTCCGGAGGCCATGAGGACGGCATTTTTGGGCACGATTTACTTAGTAATTTAAACTGTTTTTAAAGGGACATGTGACCGAGCCCTTTAGAGCATTTTGCAGTTGTTGGACTAAAATTATCCCATTCCAGTCCACTTGAATTGACTGAACACGCCCCCTCCAAAGCACTGCAGTGTTTATACTTTCTAATTCTTCATTTACATTTTTCAATTGTGAAGAGTCTGGCCTCCTGACAGCATTACTCTCAACTCCACTGAGACACCCAAACTCCTTCACCACGTTACAGTGGGCACCCAAGAAAGGAGAGACAGACACATATACCCACACCTAAATAGGGTCCACTGGGGGAAAGGTGGAAACTGGGAGACTCCATGAGCTAGCACACGGGTTCTATGGCAGTACTGCAGGCCCGGCATTGACGCGTGGCCACTCCGCCCCATTTGACCCCTCACGTCACGGAGAAGGCAAACGGAAACTGGAACCTTATTAACACTGCTCTCAGCACCAGGAACGATTACTTCAGTGGGCCAAATGTCCCAAAGTGGGCGCCAACTGCCCGCAAGAGTCCTCACAACAAGCTTTCCGAAAGAATGTGTCTGGTGCTTGTCCTTTTTTGGGTAGGGGAGAATCCCAAGCCTCTCGCACTTTCTGTAATGTCCTCCGGAGCGCCGCGCACAGAGGGTGCCACAACAACACGGGTGGTGAGCCCATTCCGCCACCAGTTCCTGCAGCTCCTCCGTCTTCAGTACCTTCTTCCAAGGACCCTTTGGATTCGGGAAGACGAAGACCTTCCATTCCGGAGGGTCTGCCCCTCTCTGCCTCCAGCTCAGCTCTGCCCTTCCTGTCTCTCCCCCCCCCCCCGCTCCGCATCTCTCGCCTCCTCCTTCCAAGCATCTTCCCCTTCCTCTTTTAACAGAGGAACCCTTTGACCGCCGGCCCCCTCCTTGACAGGACATTGTACGTTCAGAGTTTCCCAAGCACCGCTCGCATCCCCAGGATCAATCTTCCCCTTTCTGATCTCAGGTCACTGAACGCCCGCTTCCAGTTCCTTGCTTCTATGAGGGGGAGAAAGCGGCACACTGCTCTCTCTTGGTCTTCCCTTAAGCCCCTCCCCACACCCAGGTTCAATCCCAGGTGGCCAGCTTGTAGCTGACTCAGCCCCCCATTCTTCCAATTGGGTACCCACCTCACTTGCTCTCTCTGTGTGTAGCCTGCACCACTAAATTGTAAGCCAAAGTGCTATGGAAAGCACATAGGATTCCAGTTGTGAACTAGGCAAAGGAAAATACGCATGATTTTTTGCACTTAAAGTTTTGAATAAAAATTAAAAGATAAACATTCTTAAAGATACATTGAAATTAAGATTGAAAGGAGAAACAGAGAGACCAGGGCCTTTATCACACTGCATTTAAAAAACACATTTTTTATTTTTAAAACTGCATCAGAATTACCAGTCCCCACCCTGATGCACTTCAAAAATAAAAAATAAAAAATAGATGCCTTGGTCATGCATCCTGAAGCGTGACCCACAGCATTTTCGTGAACCTTGCTCCACTGGTTCTATTATTTCGATCCACATTTTTGTAGGATAGAATTGTGCATCAAAAGCGACTGGGGTGGGTTATTGTGCACATTTTTGCTATTCTGCTCCTTTTAAATATATTTTATTAGATTTTTCACCTCCTTAAAATAACAAGTGGATTACTGGGGTACTGGTAATCTTGCATGGAACACACATTTGCTTTTTGTACGTTAACTAGTAGACACATTATACACAGGGAAAAAATTTTTTTTCAATGCTCTCCTGCAGTAGCATCAGGAACCTGGCATGCCGGCAATCAAAGGGTAGCAAACATATATATATATATATAATATTGGTGGAGAAAACCACATTTCAAATCGGATTTGATGTGCTTTTTGCAAATGGGAATGCTAGAAAATGCCATGAGGATTGTAAATTTGCATCTAATGTCACGTGACTGCTCTTAGAGAAAGCACACATCAAATTACAAGCGCATTTAACAAACATGTGATAGGCGCCCAACGTTGGCCAGTTTGTGTCCCTCATTCAAGGAAACAGGAACGGAGTAGGACCTTCAGCTCACTACCAGGAGGTTCTCACACAGAACCATTTTTGTGCAAACTTAGAGCAAATAAACATGTACATTACACACAACAGATTGATCAGGAGACAGCTTTCAATATTGCTTTTATCACCTTTATAGACGGAAATAATTCCAGCTGTATCCCAAGCGTCCGTTAAATCAGCCCATGGAGGTGGAGGGTGAGTAAAGCTTCTCCCCTCATACTCCGTAGTAAAAAACTCATCAGATCTGAGCCGATACATTCCCAGGACTGGGCTGTTTTTCAGCCAACACAACTCGTGACCGTGACACTTTCTGGCACTGCTGTTGTCAGCCTGA